>JAQIUQ010002549.1:50000-200000 GCA_030378365.1 Hybognathus amarus | reverse complement strand
CAGTGTTGATGCTGTTTTGTATGTTAGTCCGGCAGATTTGGATGTTAAAAGAAAGCCAGCCGGAGACGAGAGAAGATTGTTATTGCCAGATGAAGTTTAATCTTTTTTTACATGTAATCAACTTTCCATTGTTTATTTATATATTTTTTGTTTATTTAAAGAACCAGGTTATTGCTACTTAAAATACAGGTGAAGAAAACTGAAATTATGCTTTAAAAGTAAAACCACACAATCTCTAAATAATGTAATATATCTCATTTGTTCATGCAAGTCATGTAAAGTGAAGTGTTTGCATATGCGGGACATGATGGGTGTTGTCTGCAAGTTTGTGAGTCTGTAGAATTTGTTAAATCAGAATTTGTTTAATTAAAAAAGTTGAGGGCAAGTATTCGAGAGTGTGCCTTGTGTTCGCTGGCATCCTTATGTTTAACCCTAACCATATTCTGGACAAATGTGGACAAAATAGTTTTGATTTATTTTTAAAAAATACTTCTCTTGATCTGAGCGTTACAAGACTTGGCTACTTTTCCTAAATTTGCCTCCTGAACACACACAATTTTACAATGTTAAGTGGGTGAAAAATAAAAACTCCTTAATCTTGTATTTGGGTCAAAAATAGGCACCCATAGAAATGAATGGGAAAAACTGTAATTTACAGCATTCTAAAATAAGTCAAAATAAGACACCAGGTGACAGCAAAGTCACTTCATCTTTAGGTTTTAGCTCTAAGAACTTATTGGAATGATATTTTAATGTAGTTTAAAAAAAAGCATAATTTACATAGAAAATATGGTACTTTTTGAAGTAAATAAATTCAAAAATACCCCAAAATTAAAAAAACCACCATAAATGGATAGACAAAACTTTATCGAAGACAGCGATATAACATTTATAATAAAAAAAAATTCAGGATCACACCTGAGTCCTCTGTGCCCACATTTGTCCACAATAATAGGATTAAGGGCTATAAAGTGAATACGGTTTGAGGACTTTAATGAAGGTCTTTGTGTTGTTGCTTGAGGGCGATGCTCTCATAAACATCCCTATTTTCCCACTTATTCTTTTGGGTGTTCCCTTTCGTCATCTCTATCGCAGTGTTTCGACTGCTGCTCTGCCAGACTGAACGATATGTTCCACACAGGAGAGGTTGACCCGCCACCCACATGTTGTTGTTCCTCCAATGCCGGGTCCGCCATCGTTTCCATGCGACCCGAAGCAAGATTACAATTATCAGCAGGATGAGCCCCCCAAGAGTGAAGAGTAACCCAAACACTCCTCTGTGGGTTCGCTTGTCTATTATTGCAGTTTCAGCTGATTTGTGTGTAGGAGTGATAAATTTCTCGGAATTTGAGACGTTTTGTGTTTTTGACATCGTCTTACCGAGTCAGTTTGCGCTCAATTGTGCTTTGTGTTGGCGTTTGATTGGTGTGATTTTCCTTTGTAGGTTCTTGATTAGTCAAGCCTGATCGAGGCTCTGTTGTTTCAGTGGGCTGTACATTGGACCGTTTCGTTGGAATTTCCTGGGTTTTAAAGTCAGAAATCCATGTTTCACAACTGATGTTGTGAGAATTTGGTTTTCTGAAGGTTTTGGATTTGGAGCGAATGTCACAGTGAGGACTGGATTAGTTTGAGACGATCGCACTCTATCTTTGGGAGCTTGAGTTGATGTGTCCTTTACTAACAGGGCACTTGTATGGGACATTATTGGGCCAAAGATTGGATATTTGTTTGTTATGCTCTGTGATTGTGTTTTTGGATGAATCTGATTGGTTCTGAATGGTTCAGATGATGTATCCCCTAGTTCTCTCAAGTCAGTCAGGCTAGGAAGAGGTGATGTGGAATTGGTTTTTCTGCTTGCTGATGAACCTTTTGTAAATATGCGAGTTGTCATGAAGTGTTTCATTAAACTGTCTCTTGAAGATTTTACTGTATTAATTGCATTTTGTTCAGTGTGTTGATTTGTTGGCTCTTCTGCTGGTGTGAGTTTGTGAGGTTCTGGATCTGCCGTGAACCCATTTGATATGTAAATTGGGGCTTGTTACTGTGAAAAGTGAAGTGGAGTCTTGGATTTGCTTCAATGTGAATGCATGTGCCGTATGTTTTGGATTTGTGGCCATCACAAACTGGTTGGGCTTCCCATTGTACCAAGTTACAGAATGTGTGTATGAAGCAGTTTCTAGAATTTCAAGCTTGACTGTTGATGAACTTAAAGTTGGGTTTTTTGTCCTTGCAGGTAAAGTGGGTCTTGAAATGCCTTTCACCATCCCAGTGATGACTCTTCTTGAATGTGCATGCTTCATTGTGGGTTGCAGGCTGTCGTTTTCCCTTGTTGAGGAAATGCCGTGGTTTGTGATGTGTGAGTTTATGGTAGTCTCTAGTGGAGTTTCCTTTTCATTTCTGTATTCTGTGGATCTCAGTGGAATTTTGGGACTCTGGAAATGCTGTGTTGTTTGTTTTCTTTGTGACGGCTGATCAGTGTGGGAAGACATTATTGCTGTAGAATCAGGTGTACCAGTCATATCAGTAAAACCTGCAATTTGGTCATGTATGGTAGTTGGAGAGTTTTCATCCAATGCTTTCAGGGGGAATTTTGTTTGTAAATGTGGAATCAGGGATGTGTTGCTCCGTGACTTGACTGGGTTCAGTCATTTTTTGTTTATAGATTGTCAATTGTTCAACTAGTTGGGAATCTCCTGATTGGGTTGTTGTCCGTGAGTGTGTTGGGAAAGATCCCATGGCTGTTGAGTCCTTTATATCAGTAATACCAGTGAAATGGCCAATTGGTTCATGAATGATAGTTGAAGAAGATTCCTCCACTGCTTTAGAAGAGATTTTGTTTCTAAATGTTGTGTAATCAGGGATGTGTTGCTCCGTGACTTGACTGGGTTCAGTCATTTTCTGTTTGGAAATTGTTAATTGTTCAACTAGTTGGGAATCTCCTGATTGGGTTGTCCGTGAGTGTGTTGGGAAAGATCCCATGGCTGTAGAGTCCTTTGTATCAGTAATACCAGTCAAATGGCCAATTGGTTCATGAATGATAGTTGATGATTCCTCCACGGCTTTAGAAGAGATTTTGACTGATAATGTTGTGGAATCTGGGATGTGTTGCTCTGTGACTTGACTGGGTTCAGTCATTTTCTGTTTAGAGATTGTTAATTGTTCAACTAGTTTGGGAATCTCCTGATTGGGTTGTTGTCCGTGAGTGTGTTGGGAAAGATCCCATGGCTGTAGAGTCCTTTGTATCAGTAATACCAGTGAAATGGCCAATTGGTTCATGAATGATAGTTGAAGAAGATTCCTCCACTGCTTTAGAGGAGATTTTAATGGTTAATGGTTTGGAATCAGGGATGTGTTGCTCCGTGACTTGACTGGGTTCTGGCATATTTTGTGTTGTCTGGAGTCGTCGAGGTGATAGTTTGACTTGTTGTGAATCTCCTGATTGAGTTGTTTTCTGTAAATCTGGTAATGAAGGTTTGTTTTGTTCCTGTGTGGGAGCCGAAGATGCTTCATCCTCTGCTTTGAAGACGATCTCCGTGTTCTTTGGCACTCCGTGTTCCGTGTTCATCATCAGATTCCAGTTTGTCTGGTGTCATTGTTGATGTTCTCATGGTGTTTGTATCGTTAGAAACTTCATTCAAAAGTCTCCATAAAACATACAAAGCATAAGCCTTTTCTGGTAAACGTAATGCATCTGGTAGGTGTAAGATCTGCCTTCTCACTCGTGACCCTTCGCACCTTCTCCACCCTTCCACTCGCTCGTGTGGTCAGAGGTTGTGGTCGAAGAGATGCTTAATGACAGCAAAATGGCTAATAGATGAATGAACAAATAACGTCTTAGTAGGTCCATGTTAAATATGATGTTTTACCACTGTAGAGAAAGAAAACAGTTGTAAAACACATTATATCTTAGATATTTGGGAGATTGTTCCTGTAATACAGTAGATACACAACTTTGCTTTAGTTTAATTACTACTGTATGTGTGTAAGCTCGGTGACAGCAAATATTTGACATTTTATCACTTACTTAAATAAAATATTGTTTCTTTAGGAGATTATCCCTGTAATACAGTAAATATACAATAACTTTATCCATTCACATAAGTTGAAACAACTGTACTTCAGTATTTACTACTGTATATTTTATAATGGTTGCACTTTATTTTACAGTATGAGCACTTGCTTGTACAGTGCATTTCCCTAAGAAAGTACTGAGAAATATAAGGTAACTACATGGGCTAAGATTAGGTTTGGGTAAATACAAGGTAGTTACTACTCAGTTATTGCAATTACTATAATAAATACATAGTAGCTACATTTACAAAAAAAAATTATAATAATAATTATAAAGGTTGCACTTTATATTAAAGTCCCGTTCCCCGACTGTAATATAAAGTGCAACCTTTATAATTATTATTATTATTTTTTTTAATCATCATCAATATTGCAAATACTTCAGTGAAGAATTGTTAAACTCCTTGCATTATACTTGTAAAGTATTGCTTTCTTTTTTATTGTCATAAAAGTTTTTTTTTTTTTATACTACGTAATGGTATGTTGACTTCAATGCTGCTTATAAAGTTTTCTTATCTCGTTTTTTTTTTTTTTTTGACAAATTACTCTCAAATATTAAAGTTTCTTTGACAAAATGTTTCTTACCATTTTAAGGCTGTTCTTGTTTCTACCAGCACAAGTTAGAGGAGGCGATCCATTCATCAACTGTCCTGGATGGTTTGCTGTTTTTCTATGTATAACAGGCTGAGAATATATACCACTAGATCACGTGATGACATGCTGAGTGTGAATGAACAGCAGAAATATTGGGTGTGACTGTTAGATGATGTATTTTCTCACGGTCCTGTGATGCTGCAAAAAGTAATGGTATGAATTTAATCTTAATGTCACCAAAATGTTGATTCAGAGGAGAAACACCAGTTCCCAGGGTTGAAATAAAGACAAAAAACACTTTAATTCAAAATCAAAACTGCAGTCAAAGTTTGTTTTATCCACAAAAAATGTCTCAACTTTAAAACATGATGTTTACTCGAGAATCAAAACTAGATAAATCTGACTGATTTCAGAGAATATAGCTTTAATTAGGAATAATACAATTTTCGTAATAAACTAGTTTGTTTCTCAAGTATAAATATCTAATTTAAGGATGTTTAGACTTATTAAGAAAACAATTTTTGGCAGAATATCAAAATACAGACATTATTAAAAATGCAGACGACATAAATGCTTTTGGCTGTTGAAACATGCATGGTCATACAGTGTTGAGAGTTTACAAAGGCTTATTTGCTGTATTTTCAGTGCTGACATTTAGTAATTTTTATATTATTTTAAACAGTTAAGTCACAAATATTTATATAGCGCTTTTTACAAAACAGAGCTTTATAGAGACAACAGGAAAATAATGCAACAAAGTCTGTTTCCAGAAGAAAACAGCGTCACAGTCAAGCTTAAGTTTCATTTTTGTTGTAGAAAAAGTTATTAATTTAGGATAGCCGCTCTGGAGAACCGTGATGTCATCGCCCAGCTCAGTTCAGTTCTCATATAATGGTGTCAATGCAGACAGATCAATATAATTCTTGAATATTAAATTAAATGTTAAATTTAACATCCCCATTCCAACAGCCTTAGAACCGTACTTTCAGATTTCAGACCACCACCTTGAGTCTTATGCAGAAGATAAGAGTTAAAGCTTAAGCAGATGCGGACATTTACTGCCACCAGGGGGAGTTGTGTGACACCACTTTAAAGGGATAGTTCACTTTAAAATTAATTTTTGGTATGTTTTAGCTTACCTCTAGGGCATCCAAGATGTAGGTGTCTTTGTTTCCGCAGTAGTTTCAATTTTGATATTTTTAGGTCAAACCGTTCTTTCTGTCAGTCATATAATGGAGGTCTATGGTCACCACCTCAAAGAGCATGCACAGAGAAGTCCAAATTAAACATGATTTAATGACTCATAAATGTAAGAACACATTGATGGCCTAAGACACGAAACGAGCGGATTGAGTCATGTTTAATTTGGACTTCTCTGTGCATGCTCTTTGAGGTGGTGACCATACACCTGCATTATATGACTGACAGACAAGAACGGTTTTACCGAAAAATATCAAAATTGAAACTACTGTGGAAACAAAGACACCTACATCTTGGATGGTAAGCTAAAATGTACAAAAAGTTCATTTCAAAGTGAACTATCCCTTTAAGTGAGTGTGATCACACCCCTGTGTCAGTGCTCTCTGGTGCTTTAGCTTCAGGCTCATGACTGTTCTCCTGGGTGATGTCTCCGTTCTGATCCTTCTCGGTACCGGGCTGCTCTGTGTCCTTGTTCTCCAGAACTCTCTCCTCATCTTCTGGACTCTCCTCTTGTGCCGTCGTGACCTCTGATAGCATAAGACAGGTCTCAGTTGGGTGCCCGTCCACTCCCCGGCCTTCATCCCAGTGTGACGATTCACTCTTTTCTCTTATGGCACGTAGGTCAATGTTGTTTCTGTCGTGATGATTTGGCTGGAGTCTAGAAATGATTCCTCTTAGGTGACAAACTTGGCAGATGCATATTATTGTGGTCACCAGCAATGCAAAGCAGCCCACTATGAGAGCAACCACAATCAGTTGCAGTACTTCTCCAGTTGGCAGTAAGAGGATGCACCGTCCTTTAGAGGCTTCAGGCGAGGCCGGTGTACAGCCTGATGCTGGAGATTTTGTTACAGATTTAAATTTTGTGTTCGCAACAGTGGTGGTGTGTGTTATGCTGTCATTATTGCTGCTTGTTGTAATTGAGGTATGTTGTTCTTGGTTGAAGGTGTTCTTGGATGGTCCTTGATCAACTGAAGAGGTTGTGAGGTTGTCATTTGTGTTAGCATTTGCATTTCTTAAGAGCAATGCAAAGTACACAAAACAAATGGTTCTGGGACTGGGACTTGTCATGGTTCTGTGAAATATAAGAGAAAGTACAAGTTTATATATAATCTGTAGAACCATCAAGATATTCGGGACATATCTAGGATTGTCAGATCGTTCCAAAATCAGCCTGAATATCTTTTGTTGTGTAACTTACCCAGCATAAGAGGCGTGCAATTCATGTTTGCCATGTGATGTTCGTACATTTTTACCGCTATTTAACATACTTTCTATACAAAAATGTAAATATGAAAGATATGCCGTATTAAAATTATTTTCAAATTAAAGTATTTCAAAAAGCCTTTGAAATGCAAAAGTTACATCTTGAAAAAGAGTGGGTCATCTAATAATAATAATTATTATTATAAATATAAACTGTATATAAACTGGCCTTGGAAAATTGACTTCTTCACTCTTTATCCAAATATTATTAAAAATGTGTAAGATATTTCGTCAGCATATTGCGATGTGCTTGGAGTAAAAAAAAAAAATGTGGTAATAACGCAATAAAACATGCAGACATAATTTTCATTTGGACATAATTTTTGGCCAGGCTGTCATACAAATAAATTATGAACATATTCAAAACCAAAGAGAATCTACAAAATAAATAACTGATTATGTTCAATGTATGCTTCGCTTTTTCCTGTAAGTATTTTGTTTTTCTATGCATTATTATTCTAATAATTTTTTTTTCATAGGAAAATAAAACCTGTAGGTGTAGTTTCCCTTTAAAAATAAACATAAATAAATAAAAAATAAATGTCAAATAAATACCTTAACCTCAAGTTCTTCCCTCACATTTAAAAATATTAAAAAAAATATACAGTCTTTTCCTCATATTTTGATGGTTAAATCAAACTTGCTGGCTCATTAAAAACAAAATATTCCCTCCAGACTTCACTTTTTACTGGATATTATCTTAAATCTACTTAAATCTACACATTTTCATTAGTTTTGTAAAAGTTTGAGCTTGTTTCAATAAAATGGCTGAATTGAAACTGAGGAGCTTGAAGCTCATAAATACACAGTAAATGGTTTCTTACCTTTTCGGTCTGTTACTGGTTTACTCTGAGGTGCTGTTATCTGAAGAGGCTTGATAACTCTGAATGTGTTCAGACTGTCAATTTGAGCACTAGAAAAGTGTGAACTATTTTTGAGAAGTGGTCATTTTAAACTGAGCCTGCAGGTGCACACACACACACACGCTCATTAACCATCAACACAGTTTCCTGTCAGATCTTTCACTTCTGCTTGGGCTCTTATATTGAACATGTGCACCCAATGTGTGGTGTGGGTCATCGTGGCTTTTTGTCAAATCTATTCAGGGCTGGTAATTTTTTGTGTGAAGACTTGGGGTGTGCGTGACTGAAAAAAAAAAATATATATATATATATATATATATATATATATATATGGACTGCCATGGAAAGCTGATTGAAAACTAAATTTTACAATAATTTTAAATATAATTTTTATCTGCATTTTTACTTATTTTTTTCTTATCTAATTACATTTAGCCTATGCATCATTTATGATGTCAAATTATTACATTTAATCACATTTAATTTGAATAATAAGACACTATAGGGCTGTAACTGTTATCAAATAAAATCAGTATGAACTAAATATTTTTTTGCAATTCAGAAAAAACATGGAGGCTGCATCTGAAGTGGCATTAGGTGTATTTACACAGACTGTCTCATTTCATTAACCTACAGTTACAAATGCATAAATAATGTTTTGATGTTTTAAAACTAAAATGATTATATATCAAATGATTTTTTAATTGAAATTTAATCGCCAGTAGGTTATGAGTGAATCATTGAGTCGTTAATTCAACTGATTTGTTCAAACGGCTGATAATGTCAGGAACTAAGCATTTAACTTTTTTTAGTGAGTGAGTCATTGAATCATTAATTCAACTGATTCATTCAGTAACACCTCTGTGTTGCTCAGAGACAAAACAGTTTGTTTGGAACTATTTTTGTTGTCAAAATAGAGCAAAATTATGTGGTTTCTATAACCTTCAAAATGCAAGCTTGTAAAACCACTGGAAACACTATCAAAGACATCAACATTTGTCTTCCTTTTGCTAGTTATTAATCTAATAATAACAGTGTTCAGTGGGTTTGCAGGCCTTTGTTTTTGTTTGGTTGACTGTCTGTATTCATTACTCTCACAGGTTCAAGACAGGTCAGATAAATGGAGACTTGCTCATATACCACGTACTTCTCACCCTCAAACCTTACTATGCTAAACCCTACGAGCTAGTGGTGGACTTGACGCATGCCGGCCCCAGCAATCGCTTCAAGACGGACTTCCTCTCAAAATGGTTTGTTGTATTTCCGGGATTTGCTTACGAGAATGTGGCCGCCATCTACATCTATAACTGTAACACATGGGTACGAGAATACACCAAATACCACGAGAGACTGCTGACCGGCCTCAAGGGCAGTAAGAAGCTACTGTTCATCGACTTGCCGGCACGGCTGGCTGAACATGTGGAACCAGACGAACAGAAGCTTCCGGCAGCTACACTCGCTCTCGAAGAAGACCTGAAGGTCTTTCACAACGCCCTAAAACTGGCCCACAAAGACACCAAAGTCTCCATTAAGGTGTGTGAAAAACATGAATACTTCTTACAGCTCAGTTTCACTTTTGATATTCTATCTCAATTAGTGCTGTCAAACGATTAAAATATTTTACTGCGATTAATCACATTAATGCCATAGTTAACTTGCGATTAATCGCATTAATGTCATAGTTAACTCGCGATTAATCACATTAATGTCATAGCTAACTCGCGATTAATCGCATTAATGTCATAGTTATCTCACGATTAATCGCATTAATGTCATAGTTAACTCGTGATTAATCACATTAATGTCAAAGTTAACTCGCAATTAATCACATTAATGCCATAGGTAACTCGTAATTAATCACATTAATGTCATAGTTAACTCACGATTAATTGCATTAATGTCATAGTTAACTCGCGATTAAACACATTAATGTCATAGTTAACTCGCGATTAAACACATTAATGTCATAGTTAACTCGCGGTTAATCGCATTAATGTCATAGTTAACTCGCGATTAATCGCATTAATGTCATAGTTAACTCGATTAATCGCATTAATGTCATAGTTAACTCACGATTAATCACATTAATGTCATAGTTAACTCACGATTAATCGCATTAATGTCATAGTTAACTCACGATTAAACACATTAATGTCATAGTTAACTTGCGATTAAACACATTAATGTCATAGTTAACTCACGATTAAACACATTAATGTCATAGTTAACTCGCGATTAAACGCATTAATGTCATAGTTAACTCGCGATTAAACGCATTAATGTCATAGTTAACTCACGATTAATCGCATTAATGTCATAGTTAACTCACGATTAATCGCATTAATGTCATAGTTAACTCACGATTAATCGCATTAATGTCATAGTTAACTCACGATTAATCACATTAATGTCATAGTTAACTCGGATTAATCACATTAATGCCATAGTTAACTTGCGATTAATCGCATTAATGTCATAGTTAACTTGCGATTAATCGCATTAATGTCATAGTTGACTCGCGATTAATCACATTAATGTCATAGTTAACTCGAATTAATCACATTAATGTCATAGTTAACTCGCGATTAATCACATTAATGTCATAGTTAACTCACCATTAATCGCATTAATGTCAAAGTTAACTCACCATTAACTCGTGATTAAACACATTAATGTCATAGTTAACTCGCGATTAATCGCATTAATGTCATAGTTAACTCGTGATTAATCGCACATTTTTATCTAAAAATTTTTTTTTTTAATTTTATTGAAATTACTAAAACTAAAAGGCAGAAATGAGAGAAGACATTGGAGGAGATGGAACGTGCGAAATGCTGTAAGAGGAAATGTGATGCTACCAGCCGACCAATCACAGATCTTGAAAAAAATGACAAAGTTTGCTTGGCCAAAAAGACTGTTAATCGCGCGATAATAAAACTGACACTGTTCATAACGCGTTTAACTGAACCCTAATCTCGATATTTTTGATTCTGTCTTTGCTCCAGGTGGGCAGTACGGCAGTGCAGGTGACCTCAGCCGAACGAACACGAGTCTTGGGTCAGTCTGTCTTCCTCAATGACATCTACTACGCCTCGGAGATTGAAGAGATCTGCCTAGTGGATGAAAACCAGTTCACGCTAACCATCGCTAACCAGGGTACGCCGTTGACCTTCATGCACCAGGAGTGTGAGAGCATAGTTCACTCCATTATCCACATCCGTACGCGGTGGGAGCTCTCCCAGCCCGACTCCATCCCCCAGCACACCAAGATCAGGCCCAAAGATGTTCCGGGAACTCTTCTCAACATCGCCCTTCTCAACCTGGGCAGCTCTGACCCCAGTTTAAGGTGATGAATTATCCTACTCAAATCAACGATGGTCTCAATGGCTGAATATTTACGCTTCTCTCTGTTTTGTTAAAGGTCTGCCGCTTATAACCTCCTGTGTGCCTTAACTTGCACCTTTAACCTGAAAATCGAAGGCCAACTTTTGGAAACCTCTGGCCTCTGCATCCCTGCCAATAACACCCTCTTCATCGTGTCCATTAGCAAGACTTTAGCAGCTAATGAGCCTCATCTGACCCTGGAGTTCCTGGAGGAGTGTATCTCTGGCTTCAGCAAGTCCAGTTAGTGCCCCATTAAGCCCTTAATATAAAGGAGTAGTTCACTTTTAAAAAATATTTGCTGATAATTTACTCACGCCCGTGTCATCCAAGATGTCCATGTCTTTCTTTCCTCAGTCGAAAAGAAATTAAGGTTTTTGATGAAAACTTTCCAGGATTTTTCTCCATATAATGGACTTCAATGGGGACCAAACGGTTCAAAATGAGAAATGATTCAGTGCAGCTTCAAAGGGCTTTAAACGACACCAGACGATGAATAAGGGTCTTATCTAGTGAAACGATCGCTCATTTAGAAAATAAATAAAAAAGTTTAAGTTTTATA
Source organism: Hybognathus amarus (assembly GCA_030378365.1). NCBI lineage: Eukaryota > Metazoa > Chordata > Actinopteri > Cypriniformes > Leuciscidae > Hybognathus > Hybognathus amarus. The sequence continues at coordinate 188,063 of JAQIUQ010002549.1, read as the reverse complement.
AGCTCAAATGCTCACCTTGCTCTGTTCTGTGATGCGCGTTCGTGACTCTCCTGTTCAAAATGAACAAATCTTTTTCGAGTCATGACTCGAAGGTTCCTTGATAAGACCCTTATTCATCATCTGGTGTCGTTTAAAGCCCTTTGAAGCTGCACTGAAACTGTCTTTTGGACCTTGAACCATTTGGTTCCCAATGACCAATTGACTCAGAAAAAGATTTGTTCATTTTGATAAGTTTGGAACGAGTTTCGAAACAGGAGAGTCACAAACGTACGTCACAGAACAGAGTAAGGCGAGCATTTGAGCTTAGAAAACTTAATTTTTTATTTATTTTTTATTAAATGAGCGATCGTTTTGCTTGATAAGACCCTTATTCATCGTCTGGAATCGTTTAAAGCCCTTTGAACAGTTTGCAGTTTGTACTGAAACTGTCTTTTGGACCTTGAACCGTTTGGTCCCCATTGAAGTCCATTATATGGTGAAAATCTTGGAATGTTTTCATCAAAAACCTTAATTTCTTTTCGACTGAAGAAAGAAAGACATGGACATCTTGGATGACATGGGTGAGTAAATCATAAGCAAAAGTTTTTTAAAAGTGAACTACTCCTTTAATTTAACTCTTAGATGACCTCTGTTTTGCCTTGAAGTCCTAATGTGAAGTTCCTACTTTCAACTGTTACCTGAAGGCATCATGATTGTGTATTTGCTTTTTTTTTTTTTTTTTCAAGCATGAACAGTTTGTCTAGACTAGAGTTAAAGATGTGTTTTTTTTAGCACACCAGGGTCCAGGAACGCTCCTCTGGTAACCAATGACTTTCCTCCATGTATGCAGGTATAGAATTAAAGCACTTGTGTTTGGAGTACATGACCCCCTGGCTGCTGAACCTGGTACGCTTCTGCAAACACAGCGACGATGGCAAACGCCAACGAGTTACTGCGATTCTGGATAAACTAATTACCATGACGATCAATGAAAAGCAGATGTATCCATCTATTCAGGCCAAGATCTGGGGGAGCTTGGGACAGGTAACACAACTAATCTTAAATGTGTTCATGTGACACAGAATTGAAGGCATCTTATGAGCTGTTAAGGCTACATTGGGAAACTACGGAAATTACACTTTAAAAAAAACAGATTAACACATTTCTATTTAGGGTTTCCCAGTCGTATTTATTAGGGGTGTAACAATATATCGTGCCACAATATATCGCAATTCAAAAATGCAACAATACGTATCGTTGAAAGTCCCCCCAAAATAAAAATTACTTTGTGAGAAAAAATTCAAGTTTTCAGAGTTTTAGTGTCAGTACTACATTGAACTAATATATATAATGTTGATTATAATGTATAATAATGCAATGGGGCAATATTTGTGTGTCCTGATAATGCTAAATGTCTGATGTTACCAGTAAAAAGTGTCTGACATTATTTTAAATATATCTCGCAAGCATATTCATCTACAATAACTCAGTAATTTCAGCTTCAGAATCATGAATATTGTTTTTCTGGTGTCTCTATTGTCATTGGGTTACAAGCACTAATTCATTTAAACCTACAATATAATATCAAATTTAGCATTTTAATCAATTGTACATTTTTTGCTAACCTTTTATGTCTTGGAGTATCGCTATAATATCGTATTGTATCGTTACACCGCCAATATTTATGTAGTGTAGTATACTTGCACTGTTGTTTTTGCAATTAATTTAAGTTTAGAGAGCATAACTTTGATAGCAGCTTCCTGTGTCTACAGATAACAGATCTACTTGATGTAGTTCTGGACAGTTTTATTAAAACCAGTGCGACGGGAGGTCTCGGATCCATCAAAGCTGAAGTAATGGCAGACACTGCAGTGGCTTTGGCCTCAGGGAACGTCAAACTGGTGTCCAGCAAGGTGATCTTCATGCACACACACACACACTTTGTGAGAGTGAATATAAATGGTAGCTGAAAAAGTGCAAATCGTACAGTATATTAACATTACTTTTAGACCAGGTGAAACTTAAACAGACTTTTGAGAATGTGTCTGAACATGTAAAGCTGTAACACAAAGCGTGATAAATGTGATGCTGTAATTAGAGCTGTAATTGTATGAGCAGTGTGACTCACAGATGTGGTTTGGTTGGTTTCTTCCTCTCTCGCTCTTGTTCTTGCTTTCTTTAACCACTCACGTCTGCCTGTCTCTATTTCTCTCTCTTTGTTATGAGAGAAAGTTAATGGTGCTCAGGTCATGGGCTGGAGGTTGGTTTATTGAGCTCAGGGTTTTGTGAACCATAAGAATATTTCATTTAAACAACTTGTTCATTTTCAAGCAGAACAATTTACTTTTACAATTTACAAATTTTTTTTTAGTGTTCCTGTTTATATTGAGCTGTCCGTTGTCATGTAGTATTATTTATATATTACAGTATATTATAGTTTTTTTAAATTATTTGAATTAGCTTTAAAGGAGTAGTTCACTTTTAAAAAAAACTTTTGCTGATAATTTACTCACCCCATGTCATCCAAGATGTCCATGTCTTTCTTTCTTCAGTCGAAAAGAAATTAAGGTTTTTGATGAAAATATTCCAGCATTTTTCTCAAAATAATGGATTTCAATGGGAACCAAACAGTTTGAGGTCCAAAAGACAGTTTCAGTGCAAACTGTTCAGAAGGGCTTTAAACGATTCCAGACGATGAATAAGGGTCTTATCAAGCAAAACGATCGCTCATTTAAAAAATAAATAACAAAATTTAAGTTTTATAAGCTCAAATGCTTGTCTTGCTCATCACTCTCCTGTTCGAACTCGTTCATCAAAACAAACTTTTTCCGAGTCAACTCGTTCGTTTCGTTCGTTGAATGAACCAATTGACTCGGAAAAAGATTCGTTCATTTGCTAAACGAGTTCGAACCAGGAGAGTCACAACGTGCGTTATAGAACAGAGCAAGGCGAGCATTTGTGCTTATAAAACTTAATTTTTCTTTTATTTTTTATTAAATGAGCGATCATTTCGCTAGATAAGACCCTTATTTATCGTCTGGAATCGTTTAAAGCCCTTTGAACAGTTTGCAGTTTGCACTGAAAGTGTCTTTTGGACCTACCGTCCCCATTGAAGTCCATTATATGGAGAAAATCCTGGAATGTTTTTATCAAAAACCTTAATTTCTTTCGACTGAAGAAAGTCTTGGATGACTTGCGGGTGAGTAAATTATCAGCAAAAGGTTTTTCAAAAGTAAACTACTCCTTTAATATCTATATTTTCCATTTTCATTTCAATTTTAGTCATTTTTTATAGACATTTTTATCAGGTTTCTATTTTACTTTAACTATTTATTTTATATTTTAGCTTTTTTTTTCATTTACTGATATTTTTTATATTTTTAGTTTACGGTAATCTAAATTACCATGGGTTTTATTGAGGGTTTTATTCAGCTGTCGCACTCACCCACAGGTGATCATTCGGATGTGTAAAATCATCGATAAGACGTGTCTATCACCCACACCGACGTTGGAGCAGCACCTGATGTGGGATGACATCGCCATCCTGGCCAGGTACATGCTCATGCTGTCCTTCAACAACTCTCTGGATGTAGCCGCCCACCTGCCCTATCTCTTCCATGTGGTGACCCTGCTGGTGGCCACGGGGCCTCTGTCGCTGCGGGCGTCCACGCATGGCCTGGTTATCAACATCATCCACTCCCTCTGCACATGTTCCCAGCTGTGCTTCAGCGGTAAGAGGATGTCTATATCCCGGAGAGATGTCTTCATGCATTAGTAAATTATTGATCACTGAAGTGTCTTGGTTTTCCGCTGTGCAGAGGAGACCAAGCAGGTGTTGCGTCTAAGTCTGACGGAGTTCTCCCTGCCGAAGTTCTACCTGCTGTTCGGCATCAGCAAGGTCAAATCGGCTGCGGTCATTGCCTTTCGTTCCAGCTACAGGGATCGCTCGTTCTCTCCGGGATCCTATGGAGAGAGACCTTTGCTCTGTCATCCCTGGAGACGGTCACCGAGGCTTTGCTGGAGATCATGGAGGTACGTTATACCTTGTAACTTCATACAGCTGTACATTTACCAGCTAAAGAGAAATCTCATTGGTCCATATCCTTCTCAATATAGATTTTTATTTAACCCCTTAACTGTCACGTCCCACAGGTGGGACGCTTGCCATTATATTTTTAAAACAATAATATCTTAGAAAAGACCTTAAGTAATATTGACAAACTATATATCATTTGAAAGCTTACAATCTCTAGTTTCCATATTTGGTGACTGATTTTCAAAATAAATTACACAGGAGCTGTAATCTATCAATTTGCAACAAGACTATTTTAATACTCATAAAGCGTGTTCAGACCTTTATTTTGAAAACATGAAAAATCATGAAAAAAAAGAAAAAAAATTTTTATTATTTTTTACAATTATTTTAGAAAAAAAGGTCTGAAAATGTTTTGAATATTAAGAAAAAAATTATAAATTCACCATTTGTGATGTGGCAGCGAGCTATAATGCGCATGTGTGTTCTTTGTATGTTTCTTAGAGGTTTAATTCATATAAAATCTGCCAAACTTCTCATATTACTTCTGAATAGGATGTCTACATCATAAATTGTATGATAATTGTGTAAATTATGGTTCATATCACTCAAACACATATGGAAATAGAGGCGCCCTTATATGGGCAGTGATGGAGTCTGGTTGTGCCCTAGTGGAAGCGTTTGGTACTGCGGCCAAACAACATCTCACTGAAAGCTCATTTTTTGAAATATCAACCTAAAATTGATTGAACAAACACAGCTTGTTCAGATTTTTGGCTTTGATTTTTTTTTTTTTTTTTTTTTTTTTTTTTTGCAGTTTTAGAGTCACCCAGGTTTTAGAAATATATATTTTATATAAAATTTGAATATTTTTTTTTTTACATTGTACATTTCCATAAGCTCAAACTTTTTTCTGTTTCACTTTCTTAATTTATTTAACTTCGACAAAAATCTGCCAAATGTCTTCTATAAAACAAGACCAATTTTACGTTTATATTCCAAAGCATTCTTGAATTACAAAATGTGCATTTCCATGTCTATTAAAAAAGGGGGTGACAGTTAAGAGGTTAAAGGGCCCCTAATATGCATTTTTAAATGTAGTGTGTAACAGCTCTAAGTGAATGAAAACATCCTGCAAAGTTTCAAAACTGAAAGTGTGGTGATATGCAAAAGTGTATTATGATGAAATTAAAGTTTTTTGACCTTGATGCATGTAAACCTGTTTTAGGAGACTCCAAAACAACATTAGGAAACTTTAAAATATGATTATAGGGGCACTTTAATGTCAGATTTTGTTGCTTTGCACAGCATTTTGTATATAGCGTGGACACTTGAGATGGTTTTGCAATTTTCTTTCAACAAAGTGCTAGAAATGACTGTCCCATGTTCACATTAGTTAGTACTGCAAGACCCTTAATAGAGATCAAATGTTATGCATCCTTCTGTTTCATTTCTATATATATTTCCGTTTGCTATAAAGCATCACGTACTGGTTCAAAGTGTGTCATAGGGTTTAACTGGGTTTTTCCCTTTGTGTTTTAGGCATGTATGAGGGACATTCCAGGCTGTAAATGGTTGGACCAGTGGACTGATCTGGCACAGAAGTATGCAAATTGTGATCTCTACAGATGAATTATGAAATAATTTATTGATAAACTAAAGTTTAAGTTTACTGATATGTGTCCAAGGCAGATTCATGATGCACATGTATGTGTGTTTAATTTGCAGGTTTGCTTTTCAATATAATCCATCCTTGCAGCCGCGGGCTCTTGTGGTGTTTGGCTGCATCAGTAAACGGGTCACACACACCCAAATGAAACAAATCATACGGATCCTGAGCAAGGCCAGCCCTCTCCTCAGCATCGACCGGGTCAGAACCTGTCTAATCTGTCTTACTTTAAAGCACAAACATGGGCTAGTCATGAAAATGAGTCACGTTTCAATTCATAAGCTGCATTGTGTACTGTTTTTGCTCTGCTCTGGAAAAATCCTGTGCTGATCATCTCAGTTGATGATGTTGTTTTGCACTGATGTTTTGCACTGATGTTTTTTTTTTCTCTCAGGGTTTGGAGAGCTGCCTGAAGAGTCCTGATAACTGTAATAGCCAGGTGCTGATCGAAGCGACCGTCATTGCACTCACTAAACTACAGCCTCTACTCAACAAGGTGTCAAATTACCGCATTCTTCAAAAATGTGTGTGTGAGGTGTACACTCACCTAAAGGATTATTAGGAACACACACTAATACTGTGTTTGAGCCCCTTAGGCCTTAATTCTACGTGGCGTTGATTCAACAAGGTGCTGAAAGCATTCTTTAGAAATGTTGGCCCATATTGATAGGATAGCATCTTGCAGTTGATGGAGATTTGTGGGATGCACATCCAGGGCACAAAGCTCCCGTTCCACCACATCCCAAAGATGCTCTATTGGGTTGAGATCTGGTGACTGTGGGGCCATTTTAGTACAGTGAACTCATTGTCATGTTCAAGAAACCAGTTTGAAATGATTCGAAGCTTTGTGACATGGTGCATTATCCTGCTGGAAGTAGATATCAGAGGATGGGGACATGGTGGCCATAAAGGGATGGACATGGTCAGAAACAATGCTCAGGTAGGCCGTTGCCCAATTGGCACTAAGGGGCCTAAAGTGTGCCAAGAAAACATCCCACACACCATTACACCACCACCACCAGCCTGCACAGTGGTAACAAGGCATGATGGATCCATTTTTCTCATTCTGTTTACGCCAAATTCTGACTCTACCATCAGAAATCGAGACTCATCAGACCAGGCAACATTTCTCCAGTCTTCAACTGTCCAATTTTGGTGATCTCATGCAAATTGTAGCCTCTTTTTCCTATTTGTAGTGGAGATGAGTGGTACCCGGTGGGGTCTTCTGCTGTTGTAGCCCATCCGCCTCAAGGTTGTGTGTGTTGTGTCTTCACAAATGCTTTGCTGCATACCTCGGTTGTAACGAGTGGTTATTTCAGTCAAAGTTGCTCTTCTATCAGCTTGAATCAGTCGGCCCATTCACCTCTGACCTCTAGCATCAACAAGGCATTTTCGCCCACAGGACTTTACGCCCTTTTCACACCATTCTTTGTAAACCCTAGAAATGGTTGTGTGTGAAAATCCCAGTAACTGAGCAGATTGTGAAATACTCAGACACCAACAACCATGCTCAAAATCGCTTAAATCCCCTTTCTTTCCCATTCTGACATTCAGTTTGGAGTTCAGGAGATTGTCTTACCAGGACCACACCTAAATGCATTGAAGCAACTGCCATGTGATTGGTTGATTAGATAATTGCATTAATGAGAAATTGAACAGGTGTTCCTAATAATCCTTTAGGTGAGTATGTCTGAATATGTGTGTGAGTATATGATTTATTTAACTGTATGGGTGTCATCCAGGACTCACCGATGCACAAGGCCCTGTTCTGGGTTGCGGTGGCTGTGCTGCAGTTGGATGAGGTCAATCTGTACTCTGCCGGAACCGCTCTGCTGGAACAGAACCTACACACACTCGACAGTCTGCGAGTCTTCTACGACAAGGTTTTAATATAACACTCTCACACGTCAAATTGCAGCACATCTACAAACAGTGTAGGCCGACCTATTATTAGGTGGCAGAATAAATGAATCATGGGTGATGATACGCTTTTGGGTACTTGAAAATAAAACTTTGTGGATATTTAGCTGATTTGTGATTTAAAACAACTAAAAGATCAAATATAAAGCATATTTTAACTTTGAAATGAGCTTTTAAAGGCAAAAAGGATTTGTCCCGTCTGTCTCTCAGAGTCCTGAGGAGGTGTTTATGGAGATTCGTCAGCCTTTGGAATGGCACTGCAAACAGATGGACCATTTTGTTGGTCTCAACTTCAACTCCAACTTCAATTTTGCTTTGGTTGGGCACCTTTTAAAAGGTAAATAGATGGTTTTTATGCAAAAATATTCAAATATTTTGAGTTTTGGTTGGGAAACTATCACATTTCTGTTTATTTTTGCAGGATTTCGGCATCCCTCCCCCACCACCGTGGCACGGACCATCCGTATCCTGCACATGCTGTTGGCCTTAGTAGGAAAGCACCTGAACTGTGACAAGTTTGAGGTGAACACACAGAGCGTGGCGTATCTGGCAGGTAAGGAAACCACTGCAATCTCCTCTTTCCTCATGTCTCCTCTGGGTTAAGTCTTCACGATTCAGTATAGCGAGTGCATTTTGTGTGTGCGCACTTGTATAGCTCTCCTCCCGGTGTCAGAAGAAGTGCGTAGCCGCTGCAGCCTGAAACACAGGAAATTGCTACTCTCTGATGTCACGATGGAGAATGTTTCCATGGATACGTACTCTGGGCATCATGAGGACCCCACCTGCAGGTATCTTCACACAATCACCTTTTGTAAGCGAACTTTTTGCATCTCAGCTCATAAATCATGAACTTTGTCACCCAGATTGCTGCGGGAAAGCCAACTGTGGACATCCCCAATGGTCTCAGAGCGATACTTGGTGGCCCAGTACCCTATAGTGGGGCAGGTCAGCCCACGAACACGCAAATCCATGAGCCTGGACATGGGGCAACCCTCCCAGGTTAACACCAAGAAGCTTCTGGGTAATTTATTGTGAAAAAAGTGTTGTGTGTATAAATCTTAACGCTTTTTAACTTTTAAATTACCGTAATTCTTCACATAAGAACCGGTATTCTCTAAATTAAATGAGTTGTTCACTTTTAAAAAAAATTTAGCTGATAATTTACTCACCCTCATCTCATCCAAGATGTCCATGTCTTTCTTTCTTCAGTTGAAAAGAAATTAAGGTTTTTGATGAAAACATTCTAGCATTTTTCTCCATATAATGGACTTCAATGGGAACCAAACGCTTCAAGCAGCTTCAAAGGGCTTTAAACGATTCCAGACGATGAATAAGGGTCTTATCAAGTTAAACAATCACTCATTTAATAAATATATAACAAAGTTTAAGTTTTATAAGCACAAACGCTCGCCTTGCTCTGTTCTGTGATGCACGTTTGTGACTCTCCTGTTCGAACTCATTCATTTAATCTTTTTCTGAGTCACAGAACAGAGCAAGGTGAGCATTTGAGCTTATAAAACTTAAACTTTGTTATTTATTTATTAAATGAGCGATCGATTCGCTTGATAAGACCCTTATTCAGTCGTCTGGATATAATTTTAAAGCCCTTTGAAGCTGCACTGAAACTTCTCATTTGGACCTTGAACCGTTTGGTTCCCATTGAAGTCCATTATATGGAGAAAACCCTGGAATGTTTTCATCAGAAACCTTAATTTCTTTTCAACTGAAGAAAGAAAGACATGGAACATACTTGAATGACATGGGGGTGAGTAAATGTATCAGCAATAAGTTTTTTTTTTTTTAAGTGAACTACTCCTTTAAGGCTGGGGGAAAATTAGTGTGGATAATCTCCGGAATACCTTAAGAGATGTTACACCTGGCCACTTCTTGCGTGTTCTGTGATCTGATCGTTAAAAGACCAGGTATAAGTGTGAGCGCGTAGTATTTCTTGGTTTTATTGTTCTTAATTTTTCCCTTAGGCACCAGAAAAAGCTTTGACCACCTTATATCAGACAGCAAAGCACCGAAGAGGCCTGAGATGGAATCGGGTATCACGACGCCGCCCAAGATGAGGAGAGTGGCTGAAAATGAATATGAGATTGGTGAGAGTCACAAACACATGAAATGATTCCCAATGTTTGCATCAGTTTATAACTTTTTGTTTCCTGTTGAAAGAAAACCCAAGAATCTCCCATCACCACCTGCGTAAGGTCTCAGTGTCTGAGTCTAATGTCCTGCTGAATGAGGAAGTTCTCACAGATCCCAAAATCCAGGCTCTACTTTTGACTGTGCTGGTAATCTCTTCATTTCTCGGAATAAATGAGAAAGATCTTTTTCAGTTCCTCATTCACAGATTAATTTGCATTTATAATGTAAATATTTGTTATTTTTTATTTAGTCATTTTCTGTTCCTCTGAAGTCTTGTGTGTCACTTTTGTTGTATTATTTTCATGTCATCACAGTGAAGCTGCTTTGATACAATATGTTTCGAAAAAATGCTTTTTAAATAAAGGTGACTTGACTTTTCAGGCCACTCAGGTGAAAAACACATCAGATGAATTTGAGCAGAGGGTCCTGTATGAGTTTCTAGCTGAGGCCAGTGTTGTCTTCCCGAAGGTCTTTCCTGTTGTGTAAGTCCAAATGTACCTGCTCTTCAGTACACATGACATTGAATGATGAGATGAGACTCTCATTGTTGTGTTTTGCTTTTTATTTCAGTCACAACCTCCTGGATTCAAAAGATTAATACTTTGTTGTCACTGTGTCAGGACCCAAATCTTCTGAACCCAGTCCATGGAATTGTGCAGAGTGTAGTTTATCATGAAGAGTCGCCACCTCAATACCAAACATCCTACCTGCAAAGTAAAGCAGCACAAATCTCTTATATATATGCACACATCCAAACTAATGCAAGATCTGTGAATGCTAGAGTCTGATGAGAAGGATATTAAAGTTTGATCTGTGAATATCAGAGTCTGATGGGCAGATGAGGGACTCTGATCTATGAACCATTCTGTAATCAATGAATGAGTGAATGGGTACTCAGTGAGTGAATACTCAGTTTCTATATAATCTTTTACTTACTCCCACAGCTTTTGGGTTTAATGGACTCTGGAGGTTTGCTGGTCCTTTCTCTAAGGTGAGTGACACTGAATTTGTTCTCAAAATGCTAGAGTAAAACATAGACCATAATCTGTTATCATTCATATATATATATATATATATATATATATATATATATATATATATTAGGGCTGTCAGTTTAATACGTTATTAACCCAAACCCATGTTAACAGCGTTAATTTTTTTATTGTGTGATTAATAGAAAAACATTGACCATAATCTGTTATTATGCATGTGTATGTGTGTGTGTGTGTGTGTGTGTGTGTGTGTGTGTGTGTATATATATATATATATATATATATATATATATATATATATTAGGGCTGTCAGTTTAATTCTATAACCGTATTCTGGACAAATGTGGGCAAAATAAATTGAAACTATTTTTAAATAAAACATGTATGATTAAAACTATTTTTAAACAAAAACATGTATGATTATTATCCATGTTGAAAACAGTTTTTTACATTTTTATTTCAGGATTTTTTGATGAATAGAAAGTTCAAAAGAACAGCTTTTATCTGAAATGGAAAGCTTTTGTTACATTAAACACTACCCTTTAAAAAGTTTGGGGTCAGTAAGAATTTGTATTTTATTTTTGGGGGAAATGAATAAGAAATCAATACTTCTATTCATCAAGGATGAGTTACATTGATCAAAAGTTACAGTAAAGACATTTAAAAGATTCTAATTAAATAAATGCTGTTCTTTTGAACTTTCTATTCATCAAATAATCCTGAAATAAAAATGTAAAAAACTGTTTTCAACATGGATAATAATCATACATGTTTTTGGAGCATAAAATCATCATATTAGAGTGATTTGTGAAGGATCATGTGACACTGAAGACTGGAGTAATGATGCTGAAAATTCAGCTTTTTTTCAGAGGAATAAATTACATTTTAATATATATTAACATAAAAAAGTCATTTTAAATTGTCATAATATTTCACAATATTACTGTGTTTTTTGTGTATTTTTTATCAAAAAATTGCAGCCTTGGTGAGCAGAAGAGACTTCTTTTAAAAACATAAAAAATCTTACCGATCTTAAACTTTTGACCACTAGTGTATATGTATATGTAACTTGAGCTGCTCTCTGTTTTCCGCAGCAAACTCAGTTCCCAGACTATGCGGAGCTGATTGTCAAATTTTTGGATGGATTGATTGACACCTATTTGCCCGGCATCGATGAGGAAACGAGTGAGGAGGGTCTGCGAACGCCCACCTCTCCATACCCTCCCCCTGCCCAGAGCCAGCTCAGCATCACTGCCAACCTCAACCTCTCCAATTCAATGACCTCACTCGCCACCTCCCAGCATGCACCAGGTCTGTACTGAAGTACATGAGACTATTTATTTTAAGGTGCCAATTACTCATACTGTTTCTTTAAATGTTTCTGTCACTACTGCGAGATTGTTAGCCACTGTTGTTCACAGATGTTTAACACAGATAAAAGCATCTTCTTACAAGTGTCACTCTGACTGCATGCTGTCTATAATAGGAAAATAGCTGTTCAAGCAGTGTGACGTTCTCTGACACTTCCTGCTTCATTTTAACTGCACTCTGCTCAATACTTTGAAGTTTATATTTAAACCGTTACTCCACATACAGTGCTGTAACCAGGTGCAACGCAATACATTTTTGTCTACAGTGGAATGCAATTGCTTTGATACAGTCTATATTGTGAAAAGTGCTTTATAAATAGAATATACTTGACAGTGGAAACACACTATTATTTAGAATTTTAATATAATGGTCTTCCCAGTGTCAATTGTGGTTGGTTTGGAGGAGATTAACCTAAGAGACAAACATTTAAAAGCAATTCCAAAACTTCTTTACTAAATGTCAAATGTGTACCTTGAATGCAATGTGAGTCGCTTTGGATAAAAGCATCTGCCAAATGCGTCTAAACTTCCTTTTTTACGTTCACAGTTATGGTTCAAAGTGTTTAATTGTTTTAAGTTGTTTCCTGTCAGGCTGACACACTTCTGTTTTTTTTGGTGGGTTAGCATGGTCATGCCAATCTTTTTTTTTTCTGTTTTGTGGTGCACATGTGGTGCTCTAAATGTAATGTGTGTCCCATATTAGTCAGTACACACTCCCAATGTGTATAGCAACAGCTTTGCCACCTTTTGTGTGTGCTTTTTTTTATCATTTTTTGTATCATCTGATCTGAGCATGATAAATCTAATGGTATATTTGGTTGGTCTGAATGGTCAATTTAACTTTTACACTTTATAACCTCAGAAGCTTTGAATGACTGTTCAAATATAGGCTATGTATATTCATGTGTTTGTAGCTTTGTTTAATCACGCATGTGTGTTATTGCTTCGAGCAGGAATCGATAAAGAGAAGGTGGACCTGTCCCCTACCATGGGTCTGGCATCCAGCGGACGCACACGCCACGGCTCGGCCAGCCAGGTCCAGAAACAACGCAGCACCGGCAGTTTTAAAAGACCTAGCATCAAAAAGATTGTATGAGAACTGCAGCACAGCAGGGTTAGCCCCTGCTGGACCTCTGACACACATGACGCTGCATTTCCTGCGGTTTCCCCTCACTCCTGCTAAACCCAGCGTTTACGGTAATCTTTAGGTTCTTCGAAAACTGTTCAGCCGTGTTTGCCAGGATCAAAATAAACTGAACGCCTCTGTTTAAACCAGTCACTGTTTGACACATGATGGGAGGAAGTCTCATTTTTTTTTGTTGCTTTGTTTGTTTTGTTTGTTTTGATGGAATCACAGACATTGCCTGAAGGTGGTCTGACGTGTATTATGTTTAAAAGCACTAAATGTAATAGATGAAAGTATTAAATAAGTGCCATTCCTTTGTTCAGTTGTATTTGATCTTGTTTACTTTTTTGTGGTCGTTTCTTTTAGGGCAGGAATGATTTTTCTTCCTGGAGAGACATTTGCAAGCTTTCCCCTAAAACAAAAATGTACAATCGTTCATGTGGTATTTCAAGAATTTACGATTTGCACCCTTTTGGAAAAAAACACACCTAGAGGAGTTGCCGATCCATCTGAAATGTTATTACCAAGCAATTCAATGATGGTGTGGTGATAATCTGTCAGTTTTGGATTAGAGGGGAAGGTTTGAAGATCAAATCTTATTATAGTTTTACAGGAAAAATAACAATCATCTGAAAAAGCATTTAGATATAAATAACTGAGAGATACAACCAAGATCTCACTGGGTTACACTATATTATGGCAATTTAAAGAGTTGCTGTTTTAGGGACAAGCATATTTTTTTCAAAGTTTACTTTCACCTTATTTCTTAATGTTTTCTTTCTTTTGGTCGGTGAACTGTAACGTTCTGGGTACCGAATTTCTTTACTGTTCGTGTAAATGTACTGCCATGTGTGCTGATGTTTGTGTTTTTGTTTTATTTTTTCAAGCTTGAACTCTTAACTTTTATCCCTACCCCATATACAATGGTGCCATTTTGACTCTTGGACATGTTGAAATGTGTGTATTGGGGGCAGTTTTATTTTTTTTCTGTTCTTGTATCTTAAATTGCTTTCACATTGGTACGTCTTAATGTCAGAAAGGTCAAGTGACGAATGGGTTTAGTAATGGCAGACGGATGGATGTTTCAAACACTACGTTTTTTGGCACTTGAGGTTATGCAAAATTTTACATAATTGTTTTCATTTAGTCTCCTTTTTTTATGCCAAGAGCTTCACCTCTGTAAATATTTTTTGTGTAAAAATAGAAAAAGTATATTTACTACACTGTAAATACAAGTGACTATGACATTGTATTATTTTGCTTTTTGTAAAGCAGTTAATTACTGAATATGTACAACATGAAATATGAATTGTTGTCTATCAATCATGTTCACTGCATTATGTCAATTAACATGGAGGAAATATTGAGGGTTGCACTGAAGATAGAAATCTTTGTGTCCTGAACCCTCTTTATATAATACATTATTGTTATCATCTGATTTCATATTCACAGATGTAACACTAATAAAGTCCATTCTGTCCATCATTGTGCATGTTTTATGGCTTGTTAAAAGTTTCTTATATACAGATCACATCTGAAGACTACACTGAAGATGTGGAGCTATAGACTAATTATATTCACATTATAATGTGTAAAAAATACTGAAATCATTTGCACACTTGCTGACTTTTTTTTAAATGGATCTGGGGGTATTTTTTTGTATTTAGTAAAAGATATCCTGACAAAATCGACCTCATGGTGACAACTTGTACTCATTCATATGGATACATAAACAGTACATAGCCTAAACTTTTCCTTCTGTCGACATATGAAATCAAAATGTTAAACTCAGCATCAATATAAAGGTACTTTGTTAATGATATACCGCTTTATCAATCTCAAGAGTGTTCCACAGTTTCCCGCCTTTTGGCTTGAGAGCGGGAGATCGCATGACAACAGGCCACACCCTTTCCCAATCAGCGTTGTAATTGTAGTGTAGTTTTTTTTGTAATTATGTACTAACTACGGTGAATGTTATATTATGCATTGCCTTGAAATGTATAGGTTTTAGTCAAGTTTTAAAATTTTGTTGGATAAATGCATTAATTAATCTGTCAGGAACACACGTGCGCTCCCGTGACGTCATACACACACATACACCACCAGCGCTGCTGAGCTTCACGGTGAGCAGAAAGACAAACACCGGCTTCTTTTATTATATATGTGTAGAGAAAGTCTCTTTCTTCTTGATTTTTTCGCTTGTGATTTAAATGCATCAAGTGTTTTTAACATGCTTTCATACTAAAACAGATCGAGATCCCATAAAGTTGAAATTGCAGCGTGATTGAAACGCCAATAACTGCGTTTACCTAAAAGTTTCTTGATTCATGTTCTGAATTTGATAGCTGTGTGTGGCCTGCTAAATCCTACAGTGGGGAAATGTTTTGGTCTCCATGAGAAAAACGGCTTACAAATCATACTATTTATGTAAAAATCCAGAAAGTTTTCTGTGATAGGGTTGGGATAGAAGTTTGTATGATAAAAGTCATTATATCTGTGGAAAGTCCCCGTACAGTATGAAAACGTGTGAGGAATTAACATTATATATATATATATATATATATATATATATATATATATATATATATATATATATATATATATATATATATATATATATATATATATATATATATAAGATTAAAAATAATATCTCTAACATGTTCAAAAAATTGGGTTGTGATTGTTGGTTTTCTTTTTTGGCAC
This sequence comes from Hybognathus amarus, assembly GCA_030378365.1. NCBI lineage: Eukaryota > Metazoa > Chordata > Actinopteri > Cypriniformes > Leuciscidae > Hybognathus > Hybognathus amarus. The sequence goes on along the minus strand of JAQIUQ010002549.1, from coordinate 172,120 downwards.
CTTTACACTGCAAACACATTGTGATGTTATATTGATATTTATATACAAACAGAAAATAAGATGTGTGGTGAATGTCATGGTGACTGTATTTAAGAGGGCCGCATGCATGTGTTTGTGTGTTACTGGGATATTTGAGCTGGTAATGAGATTGCTCTGGTTCAGTCAAGGGTTGGTGTCAAGACTCGCTCCCCCTCTGAGCTCAGATGTCTCTCCTTACAGACGAATGCCACCCAAGACTAGGGCTGGTTATTAGATGTAGCTGACCTCTCTCACCCCTCTCTCTCTCTCTCTCTCAGTGGGGTCTGTGGAAGAGGATGTTGCTGTCGTTTAGGCCGCTGGCCTCCGTCTCGGTGTTGACTCTGCTGGGCTGGTGCTGGTACAGCTTCAGGAGGAGGAGGAGGACGACGGCTCCTCTCTGGACTGAAGAGGAGGTGTGTTTTTCGGACAGAAGCAGATCTGTTCACTCCTCCCCTGCTGACTCCAGAATATTGGGTGAAAGGTCAGTAGCAGAGCATTCATGACTTGAGGTTTTTTTTTTTTTGTGTGACTTTAAGATGATAATATCTTCTAATATGAATTCTTCTCTACAAATATCAAATATGTGTAATTTGAGCTGTAAACCAAACTCCAGGGCTCTACAGGTCACAACAAGTGGTGCAATGTCATCAAATGATGAGATTATTATAATTTTTTAAAAAAATATATGTGTTGCCCTAAGATATTAATGAAATATATGTAGCCCTCAAATCGTAGTCACTTTATAGCCCTTAATCCTGTAATTGTGGACAAATGTGGGCACAGAGGACTCAGGTGTGATCCTAATTTTTATTTATTATAAATGTTATATCACTGTCTTCGATAAAGTTTTGTCTATCCATTTATGCTGGGTTTATTTTTATTTTGGGGGTATTTTTGAATTTATTTACTTCAAAAAGTACCATATTTTCTATCTAAATTAGGCTTATTTTTATGTTTTATTTTTATTTTAATTTTTTAACTACATTAAAATATAATTCCAATAAGTTCTTAGAGCAAAAACCTAAAGATGAAGTGACTTTGCTGTCACCTGGTGTCTTATTTTGACTTATTTTAGAATGCCCTAAATTACAGTTGTTCCCATTTATTTCTATGGGTGCCAATTTTTGACCCAAATACAAGATTAAGGAGTTTTTTTCACCCACTTAACATTGTAGAATTGAGTACAAAAAAAATTGTGTGTGTTCAGGAGGCAAACTTAAGAAAAGTAGCCAAGTCTTGTACCGCTCAGATCAAGAGAAGTATTTTTTAAAAATAAATCAAAACTATTTTGCCCACATTTGTCCAGAATATGGTTTTAGGGTTAACATAATGTTATAATACTTTTTATACAAATTTAATAGTGTCATTTAATTTAGCTTTCTGAAGACTAGCCTGATATTAATTATAATTATTTCATAGTGTTTTTCCAATTTCAGATTATTGAGCACTTTACAATACACATTATTTCAAAACAGCTACATGTTTAGCATAGAAAATGATCATCTCAAATATGCTGTCAACTTAATTTAAAAAAATATATACACTCTAAATGATGCTGGGTTGTTTTAACCCAAATTTGGGTCAAATATGGACAAACCTAAATGTTGGGTTAAAAATTACCCAACTTTCACTTTCAACTTTTATTTTTTAATTACATTTTTAACCCAACATTTGGATTTGTCCATATTTGACCCAAACTTGGGTTGAAACAACCCAGCGTTTTTTAGTGTAGTATTTAATTTTGGATCTTAATTTTGTTCATATACAGTAGCTGCCTTTTTATTGTGGATATGAGTTATATTTGTGGGTCTTTTACAGCAAAATATTTCAAAACCCCTGGTCTAAATCATCCTTTAGCAGTGACTAATGTTCCCATTGTTGAAGAATGGAAAATCTTGGTTTATGCTCTTACAGTGACCTGAAAATGGACCACAACATCTCAGGATCCTCTGAAATCAGCAACATCACAGATTCTTCACCAGTTCTGGAAATTACCAGCACCTCCTCGCCCGTATTAGGCCTCACCAAAGGAGTTCGGCCCGAGCCAGAAGGAGAAGTATCTGTTCGTTTCCCTGAGACTCTCCAAACTGGGCAAGAAAAAGACAGCGTTGCTGGTGAAGGTCATCCAGACTGCAGAGAAGTTAGTGAAGATGACTCTGGGCTTGAGTCGGATCTGGTTTGTGTCTCTTCAAACTGCCTTTCCAACGACTCGGTCCACTTTGACGGTCATGATAGCAGCAGCCGGTCTGATTTCTCCACGGATAGAGACTTGAACCCAGAGAACTTGGAAAAGATCAGTTCTGCTCTGGTCCAAGAGATCATAGAAGCAGAGGATTGGAAAAACCAGGAGCCCATTGATCCACATGAGCTTGCCGGTGTGTCAAGACCTCTGGAGGCTGAATTTCAAAAACCATTTCAGCAGCAAAGCGTCAGCGGGGACGTATATCTTCAGGACGGCGTCTCATTCAGGGAGAAACGACTCAGCCATTTAGGAGCTTCTGTTGGAGATGATTCTGGATGTGGTTCTTGCTTCTCAGAGGATGCATCCGGTGCAGAGCCGTCTGAAGAGGGCGGAGGCTGTTCCATGACCCCCACAGAAGCTGACACAGTCAGCATTGAGGACAAAATGATTCCCAGCATACACGGTGTGGCAGAGGAAGAAGATGAGGCCTGGAGAGGTACATGAGACATTTACTTTCAAACTCCTGTTTGATCATTGTGAAACGCAAGTTCACTTTTAAAAAAAATTGCTGATAATTTACTCACCCCGTGTCATCCAAGATGTCCATGTCTTTCTTTCTTCAGTCGAAAAGAAATTAAGGTTTTTGATGAAAACATTCCAGGATTTTCTCCATAAAATGGACTTCAATGGGGACCAAAATGGTTCAAGGTCCAAAAGACACTTTCAGTTCAAACTGCAAACTGTTCAAAGGGCTTTAAACGATTCCAAACGATGAATAAGGGTCTTATCAAGCGAAACGATCACTCATTTAATAAAGTAATAACAAAGTTTAAGTTTTATAAGCTCAAATGCTCGCCTTGCTCTGTTCTGTGATGCACGTTCGTGACTCTCCTTCATCAAAATGAACAAATCTTTTTCGGAGTCGTTTGGTTCATTCAACAAACGAAACGAACATATTGATTCGGAAAAAGATTAGTTCATTTTGATTCATTTATTTATTAAATGAGCGATCGTTTCGCTTGATAAGACCCTTATTCATCGTCTGGAATCGTTTAAAGCCCTTAAAAGCTGCACTGAAACTGTCTTTTGGACTGTTTGGTCCCCATTGAAGTCCATTATATGGAGAAAATCCTGGAATGTTTTCATGAAAAACCTTAATTTCTTTTCGACTGAAGAAAGAAAGACATGGATATCTTGGATGAGACAGGGGTGAGTAAATTATCAGCAAAAGTTTTTTGAAAAGTGAACGACTCCTTTAAGTCAGACAGACGCTTCAATCATAAAGCAGTAAACCTATCTCAGTGTGTTGCGTTCATATGGATCTTGTCTCCAGGTTCAGATGATGTGGGTTTAAGCTGCATTAGTGCCGATACTCCTCCGGCCCAGCCCATCATTCTTTGGGACATAGAGGTGCCAGCGGTGAGCCACACACACACACACAAACACACACACACATACTGATATGTAACATTAGCCCATGTATTACATTTGTCTATGAACGTGTTTCGGAGATGCACCACAGTAGAGAAAAGATACGTGATCTTGAAGTACTAGACTCACGTTACAGGACCTTCATACTGTGTGTGTTTGTCTATTGAGGATTGAATTACTGATTTAAAAGGAGAGTGACAAGTTTTCTATGTCCAAGATTTAAAACTGTCATTGCAGCATCTGGTTGGTCGATTGATCGGGAAGCAGGGGAAGTTCGTGAACTTCCTCAAGCAGATGTCTGGAGCGAAGATCTACGTCTCCACCCTGCCGTTCACGCAGGAGATTCAGATCTGCCACATCCATGGTGAGTGTCCCCATGATGATGGATACCTCATCAGTGCTAAAGCCTAGCGCTGAATTCATTTGTGTTGGTCCAGGCTCACAGCAGCAGGTGGATGATGCTCTCTCACTCATCAGGAAGAAGTTTAAAGATCTGGATCTGAGTAATTGTATCCCTCTGCCCTGCTTGCCTATCACATCCTGGGTGAGGACTCTCTTAACATCATGAGCATCATAAAAAGCTCTTATCATTAATGTGCTATATTTCAGGTTGTGTGTGAGAACAGACTGAAATTTAAAGGAGTAGTTCACTTTAAAAAATGTTTTTGCTGATAATTTACTCACCCCCATGTCATCCAAGATGTCCATGTCTTTCTTTCTTCAGTCGAAAAGAAATTAAGGTTTTTGATGAAAACATTCCAGGATTTTTCTCCATATAATGGACTTCAATGGGAACCAAACGGTTCAAGGTCCAAATGAGAGTTTCAGTGCAGCTTCAAAGGGCTTTAAACGACTCCAGACGATAAATAAGGGTCTTATCAAGCGAAATGATCAGTCGAAGTTTTCGAGTTCGAAAAAAGATTCGTTTTTGATGAACGAGTTCAAACAGGAGAGTCACAAAGAACAGAGCAAGGCGAGCATTTGAGCTTATAAAACTTAAACTTTTTTATTTATTTATTAAATGAGCGATCGTTTCGCTTGATAAGACCCTTATTCATCATCTGGAATCATTTAAAGCCCTTTGAACAGTTTGCAGTTTGCACTGAAAGTGTCTTTTGGACCTTGAACCGTTTGGTCCCCATTGAAGTCCATTTTATGGAGAAAATCCTGGAATGTTTTCATCAAAAACCTTAATTTCTTTTCGACTGAAGAAAGAAAGACATGGACATCTTGGATGACATGGGGGTGAGTAAATTATCAGCAAAAGATTTTTTAAAAGTGAACTACTCCTTTAAGACACATCACACCAAGTTTAATGCCAGCAACATCAAATATCCAATGATCTGTTTTGAGGTGTGTGTTGTTCTGCTGTCTCTGTAGCTGCTGCTGCCTCAGGATGTGTTTGTGGAGGTGATCGTGTCTCAGATGGAGGCGGGTCTTCACCTGTTCGTTCAGCAGTACAAGCATCCATCCTATCAGGCCCTTCCCACCCTCATTCAGCACATGCAGCTCTGCTACTCTCAGCCGGGATGTCCCAGCCTGCCCACCCCTGTCGAAGGTATATAGACAAATTATATATAATTTGTATCAAAAACAGTTATATTGTGAAATATTAATACGATCAAAAAACGACTGTCGTAACCTCGGTTCTCTCTAGTAGAGGGAACGAGTGTTGCGTAAGCTAGGACTTATGAAAGCAGTGTGATCATCTCCCAAAATAATTAGAATTGCTTATTGTCGTCTATTTGAGGAAGTACGTCTATTTTCTGTCTTTCTCTGTTAGTGGGGGTGGTCTGTGCCGCTCCAGTAACAGGAAGTGGCTGGCAGAGAGCCCAGGTCATCCAGTACTGCATTGAGTCTGGCATGGCTCATATCAGATATGTAGATAATGGAGGTTATGACAGCTGTGAACAGCGCCACCCTCAGGCAGATCAGGTCAGGTGGCTCAAGTTTGGTTTGATCTGTGATTGTTGATCTGAATCTGATATTTGAAGATTTGTTTTTCACAGGTCAGACTTTGTGACATTACCGTTCCAGGCAGCAGAGGTTCTGTTAGACAATATCATGCCTTTGCCAGGTAAAACAAAATCTCATGGACACGTAATATACCTGTATATTATTATAAATACTGGATTATTTAGCAATTTATTTGCTTTGAAAGGAGAGGAGGAGTTTTCCCTGGAGGCCAGAGCAACACTGGAGGAATTAACTGCAAATATGGCCTTAATCATCAAGGTTATAACAAACAAACACATTTTTATAGTCTATATATAGATTGTTTCCACTGTATTGTATCATTTCACTTGGCAGAGGATTCTCAAACGTCTTTGCTGAACCTGTTTGAGATAAATTTACTTGAAATATCCTCTGAGATTTAGTGTTTTAGTAATTTAACACCACATTTGCATTTCCATGGTCAATTTACTGTATGGTCACATGACATACAGGTTAACAAATACAATATTTAAATTTGAATTGCTTTTCATTAAAGGGATAGTTCACTTTGAAATTAATTTGTATGATGTTTTAGCTTCCCTCAAGGGCAAATATAATATTTTTTTTTTTTAAATTTGTTATTTTTAGGTCAAACCGTTCTTGTCTGTCAGTCATATAATGCAGGTCTATGGTCACCACCTCAGAGCATGCACAGAGAAGTCCAAATTAAACATGATTTAATGACTCGTAAATGTAAGTACACATTGAGGCCTAAGACTCGAAATGAGCCTTTTTTTTTTTTTTTGAGAAAGCGAACAGTATTTATATCGTTTTTACCTCTTGTATTCACATTCAAGTCCAAGTGATCTGAGGGCTCGGGCGCTTTGTAGCTGTGGTTACAAGAGGTAAAACTATATAAATACTGTTCGTTTTCTCACACAAACCGCTCGTTTCGTGTCTTAGGCCATCAATGTGTACTTACATTTACGAGTCATTAAATCATGTTTAATTTGGACTTCTCTGTGCATGCTCTTTGAGGTGGTGACCATAGACCTCCATTATATGACTGACAGACACAAATGGTTTGACGTAAAAATATCAAAATTGAATTGAAACGCACCAAAAATTTTCAAAGTGAACTATCCTTTTAAGTCGCAGCTGACCGTTTGAGAAACTGCACTGGGTGATCAAAACACCGCATAGGAACTTTTTGTTGTTGTTGTTGGAAGAATTCTGAACGTGACCGATGATGTTGTCTATGGTCAGGTGACCGGCAATCAAGACGGCCTTCCTCTGGTGCACATGTGGAAACAAACGGGAGATGAGGTGTGTATGGCTAATTTTTCTTTACTAGATCCTTACATTTCAGCTTTAACTTGTGTGTGTGTTCTGTGTGTCTGCAGGTGGTTCTGCTGAACAGATTACTGGCTGAACAAGGGTTTTGCACCTGGTTTGAGAGACAGTGATGCCGCAGCTTCTCGCTTAACCTCTCCTGAACTCACACTTTCGCACAGTACATTGATTTCCTCTTTTTTTGTATGTTAATTTTGTTGGATTTTTTTGAAACATTCTCTTTAAATGGTTAATATTATGCTATTTTTTTTTGTTATTTAAAAGGATAATTGATTTAAGTTATTTTCCCAGAATGCATTGCAGAGTTAATGTGATACGGTAAACCAGCTGCTTATGTGAACAGTTGCTAATATTGTACTGTTTTCTAAGATTGTCTCTTGAATGCTGATGGTTTGAAAGATTGTTTTCTGCTCAGGTATTTTGATAATGAATTATATGGATTGTCTTTTGTAGTAATTTACAACTATTTGTTCTTTTCTTGCTCTTGTATTTAGTTTTCTTTCTGTAAGAGAAAGGTGGGGCTCTTTAACTGTAAAGCATTAAAGAACTGCGGCAGTGAAGAGCATCGTGAAACCCTGCTGAAATGAACTTTACGGTTCACATCTCTGTACTCTCACACTGACGCTGCCAAACATCTCACTGAGTAAAAGGTCTGTGGGTATCACAAACATGCTGTGCTTTTACTCTTCCTTGTGCTGATGCTGACCTTGCCTTACATTTTAAATCAAAGTGCACTTAAAAGTTTACAAACCACTTCTAGGATCTGAAATTTGTTTAGAATTTTTTTTTTAAACAACCAAAAATTCCGGTAACGCTTTAGATTACAGCCCGGAAAGTACTGCGTTAAAGTGATTTTACATTCGGTTATTATAGTGCTCCTATAACGTACTTACAATATAAGTATAAGGGAGCAATATTTAAAGTTTGGGGAATAAAGGGGTTACGTATAAAAATATTTATAGTGTAAGTATTATAGAACTAATTCTACTTTTATGATACAACAATCTCAACAATCAGGAGTAATTTAGCAAGAACTTACCTTTTTGAAATAATATACTGTATAGACTTTATTTTATTTATATGATTACAGGGTACATATCTATGCATTAATAAAATAATCTTTTTAACAAAAGTGCACTGAAAAAGAAAAATGGTGTTTGTTACTGTCGTGTCATGTGGTTAAGTGTGATAAGCCAAAACAGTATGTATTGATGCACAATTATATAAAGGTACAGCTAAACTGCTCCCAAATGTAAGATTGTTGTATCATAATAGAATAAGTACCCCTTAGTTCTAGAGATTTTGATATACAAGGTTAACTTTATGTTTGCTGCTTGAGTATTTCTGGGGAAAGAAGGATATTCGGCTCCATATCATCTTTTAATGCATGGTTTAGATCCTATTTTTATAAGGCTAATTTTTATTTAGTACATTCTTCTTTTAGTAAGTAATTAATTAAGTTCCAGTCCAGAGCGATAATGTCTGTTGTTTTTAACCAGGGGTCATGGAGGGCCACTCGGCTACGGTGGCGTATTGCATTCACTTGAAGAAAAAAAATCTACTCTGTTTTTCTGAATTAACGAGTTAATTTTTCATGAGAAAAAAAGTTTTTGCTCTGTTTTTCTGAATTAACGAGTTAATTTTTCATGAGAAAAAAAGTTTTTGCTCTGTTTTTCTGAATTAACGACTTAATTTTTCATAAGAAAATTTTTTCATTCAGAAAAACAGAGCAAAAAAATTTTTCTCATGAAAAATTAACTCGTTAATTCAGAAAAACAGTAGATTTTTTTTTTTCTTCAAGTGAATGCAATACGCCATCGTACGGAAGTATGCGATTTCGGATGCAGACCTTGATAAGGTTGTTCAGGTGTGTTTAATTGGGATTGGAGCTCATGTGGTATTTTCCACTCGGTAACTCGAATATTTTGATGCACGAGTGGCCGAGACGAGATAACATTTGACCTTTTCAAAATGGCGGAGAGCAACGCGAGAGTCGTGAATGGGAAAAATATGTACCATCCATTCATGATCTAGAAAAACATATTATTTACCGTTTGATTTTTGATAAATAATTTTCTAGCTGTAGCAGATGACTTAAGCAATCTAAAATAGTTTTAGCTAAATAATAGGTCTGTAGCGTCGTCTTTTTACCACATTACGACAACAAAAGCAAAAATATCCTATTTTCCACATGAACACACCATTACTGTGGCCCTCCAGGAGCTGGGTTGGACACCCATTTTAAACCATGTCTGATTTCTTCAAAATGTTGTAAAATCTCCCTAATAGTTTAAAAAGAAATCCATCCTCTGGCTGTCTACACATTACGTGCACCTGCTACTTCTGGCCAGCAGATGTCACTCAATGTAAAGCTTTGAATGGCTAGTTATGAATAGGTGGTCGGGATAGTGTTTATTTTTAAAACAATATTATAAATCGCTAATATTCTAATAACAAATATTGTGGAAAAAATATAAATGTGTTTTTACACATATATACTGCATATATGTTTATGCAGGTTGATCACTAACGACTATAGTGTGTGGTAAAATGCAAAATGTGTTATCGTACCACACAAGTAGAATCACTAGATGTAATCAACATGCATATAGCATGTAAATATAAATTTCATTTTTTTCCCACACACTATTTGTAAGAATTTACCCATTTATATCCTTAGTTCTAAAAATAAACACTATCCCGACTATCCCTATGGTGCTCAACGAACGGATCTAGCTGACTGTGCAGTCATGCGAAAGATCCCACAGCAAAGCACTTTGTAGAGAAAAGGTGACTTCTATTGCAATAATATGCATGAAATATCATGGGAAAGTGTGCTGAAATGGGCTGAATATTTAAAGTGACTGGTGACATTCTTCAATAAACATGCAGGAAAGCCCCTGTATTTGGCCCTGCTCTCATATCTGCCTGCCGCAGGGGGTCTGATTGGTTTGCTCTGAGGAATCTGAATGCCACAGCTGATACTGTTGCATGTATCATTCTCTGCTCTTAACGTTGAGATTTCTATTTCTCTAAGCAGAAAATTCTCTCATTTCCCAGAGTGCCCTGATGAATGCATATTATCCTAAAGAGGCGCAGTGATCTGTTAGGCAGCTAACAGATGCACGGCATTAAAAAAGGAGATTTTCAGGAAGTAGAAGATCCACTCATTAATCAAACACAGATGCCGCTGACTGGGTCTCCCTCACAGATTACACTCGTATAACTTGATGCAGTTACTTTCCCTTCATATAGAAAAATACTATTGACTCCAAATATTTGAAAAGAACTCTCCTCAATGCCCCCTTTACCAGCAGAAGTCATTGTAATATCAAATATTAGAGTTTGAACATCAATTTATGTCTGCTTTTTGGGACTGGTATGGGTTTGAGGAACTTTATTAGAACACAAGCAGCATGATCTATGAATGACCTCATGTGTTTAAGTGAGTTAAGAAATTATTATCTGGTTCAAGAGTTCTTATTTGGTGACAGTGGGAGAAGCAATGCTCTTGTTTTCCACAGTAATCTGGTTCTGTGAAACTAGAGCTGCAGTCATTTGATAAACGTCCTGTTTGAGCATTTCCATATCAATGAAGTCAGCAGATGTCACACTAACACTGATCTATCCATTCTGCATGCTCACTCAGCAAAGTGAAGCGGAGAAAGGCTCAGAAATACATTGCCTGAATCCATGGGGGTGTCAGAACCCTCTAGGAAAATTAACATACACACCAAATGATGTCTTAGGGTTATGTTTAGGGGTAAACAATATTATCAGCTCAGTATAAAAACAGAATAACTGGAAAATCCCCACCACAGAAAAACAGACATGCACACATATTCTGTGTTTTATGCTCTAGTGTTATTTTAGAATTATTAATATACTAGTATTATTGTTAATATTTCAAATTACACTTTTTTTGTTGTAATATTGTTGTGTGTTATTGTCATTTTTATTAGTTTATATTTTTTTCTTTTTTTAATTAGGATTTAGTTTATTTAAACTAAATGAACAGAAGAAATGTCACCTTGGCAACAAGCTGAAATTAAATAAAGGTAAGTCTTTTAATATTTATTTTATTATAGGTAATGATTATTTTATTTCAAACCGCCTAATGAAAATATATATTTATATGGTTTTATTGTTAGTTAACAACCAAGTTCAGCACTGAAAGGTGCAAACAGAATGAAATTACTATTAAGAGTAAAAAAGTTTAATTCCAAAATCTTTATCTCTGTGCACCATTTACATTCACTTATTTATTTTGTGGGGATGTATAACATTTCCACTAATAATAAGTTGTCGAATCAAAATAACAAACATGACATTTGCTAGTGCCACCAATACTTGATTTTAGTTCACCTTTGTGAACTATTGTGCTTCATTTTAGTTTTAAATCCTCTTGGTTGTATTTATTCAGAAGGTGGCGCATATGTAAACTTTATAGCCTGAAGAACTGAATGCACTCTCGTGGTTCCTGTCAAACGCTGCTAACCAACAGGGGGCGTGGTTTCCATAGATAGGTAGGCGCAGTTCCCCGCCGGATTGGTTGGCTGTTGCTCTCAGTCACGCCCCCTCCTGAGAGGGGCGGGAGCGCGCGCTGAACCCACGTGTGACGCTAGCGCTCCCGGTTCGGTAATATTCCTTGAGCTGGGGCTGCAGTGCCCGTGTGTGTGTGTATGCGTGTGTTTGGAGTTGGTTGGGCTTTGAGCTATGGAAGCGGACGCGAGTCAAGTCACCTCTGGAAGCCCGAGTGATTCACTACACGACCCGGGGTAAGAAGACGAGACAAGACAAGCGCGCGCGCGCCCTTGTGTGTGTGTGTTTGGAGTTTGATTCTGTTTTCAGCGCGCGCGAGCGAGCGAACGAGCGAGCGCATGTCCTTCCTCGCGCAGTTCTGCTGATGTTTTAATTGACAGGTCATATCTAAGGCGGCTCATACAGCTCAAGCTGTTCGTAGCTCGCTCTTTATGAGGTATTTACAAGAAAAATGGCCGTTTTGACATCTGGAGTCACTTATACCATTGTTTCTCCTTACAGTAAAATGTTTATCGGTGGCCTCAGCTGGCAAACCTCACCAGGTAAGGATAATTCATTCTGTTTTGGAGTTGTTTTACGTCATATTTATCCATCACACCCTTTGTAAGCTGGCTGTGTGTATGTGTGTCACTGCGCACAAGGTTATTGTGATTTTCAGTCATCTGATACTAAAGCGAGCGACGCGACAAAACTTGAACGTTCTCATCATAATCAACAAGTGTGAAGTGTGAAGCGCGAAGCGCGCGACCTTCGTTGATTATAACGGCAGCGTGCAGGCTTAATCGCGTCGCTCACGTCAAGTGTAGACACGGTGTGTAACCCTCTTGTGTCCTTGTGTTTGTGTTCAGACAGCCTTAGAGACTATTTCAATAAATTCGGGGAGATCAGAGAATGTATGGTGATGCGCGACCCCACCACCAAACGCTCCAGGTAAACACACGTGTGTCAATTTCTCTGTTTTTATTGACCAAGAAGAAAGCTGATTCATAATGCAATTTGACATTGAGTTTTCTAGTACTGCTATAAAACGATTCCTTATTTTCTTTAAATTATATTTTATAAAGGCTAAGTACATTTGCACATGTGTGACAGAGTCTAGGCAATGCACATTATATATGTAAGTTAGGCTATATCAGTCTTTTCTTCATAATTCTGCAGCGGGGAATCCATTACATCAGCCATATAAGCCCATTTTTGTTATGTTTTGAAATACAAAGTCAAAGCATGAGAGAAATAGTTTCTTAGCAAATGCATAATTTTCTGATTTTCTTTTTGTTTGGAGGCAATTTGGTGTTCAGCTATCCAGGATTCGTAAAAGTAGCATAAAAACTTTGCTGTTCTGAGATGTTTTTATAGAATCTGATGACGAAAGTGGCTCAGTATTGAAAATAATTAAAAAATTCAGATTGTTATAACTCAAATGCAACCTGTTATTTATTTTCTTCATATTTTCAAAGCATTATTCTGTAGTTGAAAAGATCTGTATTTGAATATGTAGCGCTGGAGTGGTGTAGATGCAGCAGAATGGCGTTTGTAACCATATTAAATGAAAAACAAATGCCTTGACTCTGTATAATTCATTAATAGAAATTTTGTTTTTGTTTAGCTGAGCTTCTTAGGAGTGCTGCAATTGACCTCTTCCTAATAAACCGACTAAGAACCCATTCAATCTCTTATAAAAAGGTTTAACTGAACCCTCTGTGCTCAGAACACAATTAATGACTTAAACTGAGGGGGAAAATACACATATAAGGCCTGATAAATTACAGATGAGTATAACGTCTATTTATAGTAATAATCTTTCAAATTTAGATTTGGGTGGGCTTAAAGGGTCACTTTCCCTGTATAAATATAGAGCCAACATTTTCGGACAATGTTTTTTGCACAAGGATGTACTACATGTGATGCATTATTCAAGGGCATAGGAACAATTCGAAAAGTGTAGCAGTGACATATCAAGGCATTGAATAGTTATAATTATCTCACAATGAAGTGGAAGTTTCTAAATGTGTCATAATGATTGCAACACCCCTGCCTTCACTGAGCGCATCAACAAATACACGACAGCGCTTTGCTGTCACAATTTTCCTGCCTCTCCTGTGAAATTATCTCCTGACCTTCACTGTGTTTTGTGTTTTTGTTCCACAGAGGGTTTGGCTTCATCACGTTTGCAGATGTTTCCAGTGTAGATAAAGTCTTAGCTCAACCACACCACGAATTAGACTCCAAGACGGTATGTATCACTTCATAACCTTTGGTTTCTGTAACTGAGAACGCATTGAAACAGATGTCATTCAGATGAAGTTTTTCCCACAGAATGTTTCATTTCCTTTCCCATCGCTGTTTATTTCCTGCTGCTTTATTAAATTAGTTTTTTTAGCTTGAGTGGACTGAGAGTTTTATGTACTTGGATGAGAGTGCTCAAAGGGATAGTTCACTTTTAAATGTATTTTGGCATGTTTTAGCTTACCTCAAGGGCATCCAAGATGTCTTTAGGTCTATCAGTCATATAATGGAGGTCTATGGTCACCACCTCAAAGAGCATGCGCAGAGAAGTCCAAATTAAACATGATTTAATGACTCGTAAATGTAAGTACACATTGATGGCCTAAGATACGAAACGAGCGGTTTGTGTGAGAAAACGAACAGTATTTATATAGTTTTACCTCTTGTAACCACAGCCACAAAGCGCCCACGCCCTCATATCACTTGGACGTGGCTGTGATTACAAGAGGTAAAACGATATAAATACTGTTCATTTTCTCACACACACCGCTCATTTCGTGTCTTAGGCCATCAATGTGTACTTACATTTATGAGTCATTAAATCATGTTTAATTTGGACTTCTCTGTGCATGCTCTTTGAGGTGGTGACCATAGACCTCCATTATATGACTGACAGACAAGAACGGTTTGACCTAAAAATATTAAGTTTTTGCCCGGTCACGAATCCTATCTATATAACAAACAAAGTGTAGAGACAAGAAGGTCTTTGTGCAGTGTAGACAACTTCGTTGATTATATTGGAAGTTTGTGAGACTCTTTGCGTGCTCTCTAGGCTATACATAATCCATTCAGAACTTGAATAAGAGTTTTGTTTTTTGTGCTACTAAAACGACCAATAGTCTAACTTGTTTCTGATATTTCTAATATATGAAATGGTTCAATATCATATTTTTCCCCAAATATCAACATGATTGCAAATGTGCTGTTGATTTTATTCAACGGTTTAATACAGAATTTAATATTAAGTGACAGACGCAATATTGTCTGATTTTGCTCTGTCATCAAAGTCACAGCAGTCTTTTTGAATCGAATCCAGTCAATGATTCAATGACACATTCATAAAGACCGCGGCTGCATCCGAAATCAAATAGTTCCCAACTTTATATTACGCGAAAAAAGTTCACTATTAGTATGCTTGAATACATGATATTCAAAGAACAGTTGGTGAAAGTCCCCAGATGGCCTATTACTTCAGATGGACACTTTACTATGTCATAAGACACGGAAGAGAATTTATGAATGGCAGTGAAGCGACTAGGGATGGGCAACGATTAATCACGATTTATCGCATCCAAAAATAAAAATTTGTGTTTACATAATATATTTGTTTGTTGTGTGTATAATTAATTTGTATATATAAATACACACACATGCATGTATACATTTAAGAAAAATGTGTTATTAATTTATATATAATATTAATTATGTATAAATATATATAAAGTATATACATGCATATATTTCTTAAATGTGTACATGCATGTGTGTGTTTATATATACAAATTAATTATATACACTACACACAAATATATTATGTAAACACAAACTTTTATTTTGGAAGCGATTAATCGTTGCTCATCCCTAGAAGTGACGCTAGGTCACATGACAGTAATGTAGTACGTCTAAATTTAATTCATACTACCCACATTCATTAGCCTGATGTCGTCATATTAGATCCCACACTCTGAGTTTGTATGAATTTGGCATCTGTGTAGATGATGCTTAGACTGACATTCACTCAAGGACTCTGAGCTGAAATGTCTTTTCCTTGTTTATATGGGAAATAACTAAAAGATAGCTGTTATGAACTCATTGTGAACTGAAGGGACACCTCTGGATCTTTCCTTTCAGTCACATGGACATTCACTTCCCACCAACATGGATTTGCATCCTTCATATTGTAAACTTGCATTCTTCTATATTAGCATTAGCTCACTACTGAACACAAATGACCCCTAGAGTGTTGAAAATGCGAACATTCATAATGGATAGTTACGTCAGTCTGTGTGCTGGCAGTCTGAAAATAACACTTCTCTACTGTGCGTTGATTTCTTTAGTATGTTTAGTTTGTGGGAAAAAAAACAAAAACTTAAATGTCAGACAAACTACGCCGAACACCTGGAGCGACGACACCACACGCTGTCTTCATTCTCCAGAAACGCTTGCGTGTCTGATGCTGTCTGTAAATCTGACGGTAATGAATAATTACGACTGGCAGTGAGGTTTCAGGGCTGTGCTGTGTGTCACTCGCGTTCGGCTGAAATCAGATTTCTGTGAGGTTTTTATCGCAGTGGGGGTTGCTATCTCGTCTCCTGCAATCAGCGCTGAGTTTGGTACAGTGTACAGGAACAGTAAACGCTTTTGAGTGATGTCTTTTTAAAGATGAACTTTTGATGGAGGATCTACCAGGCAGATTTGAAAAATCATATCTGTCTCGGATTGAGATGGCATTTTTAGGAACAGGCACATAGTGAAGATTTGGGTTGAAAGCTGGTTTTGTTTTTGCAAGAAACGAGTCTCGCTGTTTCCTTTACACCTGCAGAGCGTCATTTAAAACTGGTTTAAATGTACAAATGCATCTCCTGTGATTTGGATTTCTAAAATAGTAAAAATAAAAGTGAACACTTTACTTGAAGAGGTGTGCATAAGACTTGAATATGAAGTAGGGTTTATGCATGTTTATGACAATTGACATTAAGTGTCATTCGCTTAATAACGACATTTTGAATGCAAATATGACGTTGTTCAAAGGAGTAGTTCACTTTAAAAAAATAACTTTTGCTGATAATTTACTCGCCCCATGTCATCCAAGATGTCCATGTCTTTCTTCTTCAGTCGAAAAGAAATTAAGGTTTTTGATGAAAACATTCCAGGATTTTTCTCTATATAATGGACTTCAATGGGGACCAAACGGTTCAAGGTTCAAAAGAGAGTTTCAGTGCAGCTTTAAACGTCACTTCCAGACGATGAATAAGGGTCTTATCAAGCGAAACGATCACTCCTTTAATAAATAAATAACAAAGTTTAAGTTTTATAAGCTCAAATGCTCGCCTTGCTCTGTTCTGTGATGCGCGTTCATGACTCTCCTGTTCGAATATTTTTTCGTGGCATTTGGTTCATTCAACGAATGAAATGAATGAGTTGACTCTGGAAAAGATTCATTCATTTTGATAAACAAGTTCGAACTGGAGAGTCACAAACGTGCATCACAGAACAGAGCAAGGTGAGCATTTGAGCTTATAAAACTTTTTTTTTTTAATGACCACTCGTTTCGCTTGATAAGACCCTTATTCATCGTCTGGAAATCGTTTAAAGCCCTTTGAACAGTTTGCAGTTTGCACTGAAACTCTCTTTTGGACCTTGAACCTTTTGGTCCCCATTGAAGTCCATTATATGGAGAAAATCCTGGAATGTTTTCATCAAAAACCTTAATTTCTTTTCGACTGAAGAAAGAAAGACATGGACCTCTTGGATGACATGGGGTGAGTAAATCATCAGCAAAAGTTTTTTTAAAAGTGAACTACTCCTTTAACGAGAGTGGTCACAAACATGCATAAAACTTCTTTCATATTCATAACATATGATCATGTGATTATGAAGGTCTCATGCACACCCCTTCAAGAAAAGTGTTACCTGCTGAAAGTTTACGAATGTCACTTTAAACTCATCAGTTGAGCAGAACGTTCATCGTTATTTCAGTCATGTTACTGCACTTTGCCTGTCCGTCATGTGACTGAAATCTTCTACAGTAGGGTTATTTTGAGCATGGACTTCTTTACAAATGCAATGTGTTTGACTTCCAGCTGAAGTGATTTTACAGTAGTAATCCAAACACAAAATGCTTTGAGCCTCTTTATACTTGCATGTAGCACTGACCTATGCTTGTAATAGGATCAGCCAAAAAGGATGTTAATGGGTCAAAGACATGACGCTTGCTTTTCTGTACAACTGAACTTTTTACCAATTATTAAACATTAAAATGATTAAAATTATAACATGTATGTCTACCACCTCCCTTATACATATGCCCACTCTTATTTCTTTAAAAATAATTGGCCATTTTCTGCCACCTGAAGTGTGAAAACGTCATGTGGGCGACCGTCCGATCTTGACTACTGTTTGGACAACTGGTTTTAAATCAAACTAAAATAATTTAAATATAAACCTTACCCTATTTGGCATAATTCAATTGTCATTTTTCAATCATTGTCTGAAATATCATCTGGGGCGACCATCAAGAAAATACAATTAAGGGATTTGATAATCATCTCAAAGAGGATGTTGCATCAGCCAGCCTCATGTTGAGGGTCCTACAGAGACAACTAGCAGGTGAGTAGTCACTCTCATTTTTACAAACAAATCCTCTTTAAAACTGCTGCAGTGTATACGTCACATTTTGATTTCATGTGGGGCGACCAACCTAAAACTGTAAATGATAAGTTTTATATGCAAATCTTTATTTTTAATGTAAATTTGTCAGTGATATGTGGTGAGAAGAAGCTAGCTTGGGTTCTATAGCTGAGCATTAGCCTGTTATACTTGATTAAACTTGAAAACATCATGTGGGGCGACCGAGCATCATGTGGGGCGACCGCCACTGATTGCTTAAATGATAGAAAACACATATCATGAATTTGTAGTTTCTCTATGCAAATGTTTTCATTCATTATATGCATTTAGTTGGTTTCAATACATTTTTTACAAATTACACCGCATATTTTTTCTAAATTTCAATAATTTCCATCCTACTTCAGAGAGTACTAAGCTTACTTCTTTTTGATTATTATGTTTTTATCAGAGAAATGTGTGAATATTAAGCATTCATTCTACTTTTTCCAATTCCTTTTCTAACTCTGTGTATGTTTAAATATACTTTTTTCTAGATGGACCCACTAACAAGCAAAGAAGAGACTGCTCGCTACAGGCAACGGAAAATGCTGTTCAATGTGTCTGCAGAATGCTGCTATGTTCAACTGTTATGAAAATAGTAATGAAAAGGCAAACATTGAATGTTTAAGTGATTAATGAAATGAAAATGAAAAAGGAAAATGCTGTTCAATGTTATGTCCAAGCGTTTAATGCATTTGTATTGAAAATATTAATATGATGGTTATGTGTCAAATGAAATGGTGAGGAAACTGTTTATGTTATGAAATGCATATGCTGATTTTTCATAAAATGTCATTAAATATGTTTTAACTATCATTGAATAGTCTTAATTGCCTGCTGTTTTTCATCATGTGGGGCGACCACTTGTCATGTGGGGTAACCAACCATATTCAATTCTGTAGTAAATTAAAATAATATCTGTCCATTTTTGTTGAAATATAATCATTGGTATAACATCAATAAGTGGATACTATATCTACATG
The DNA here is from genome assembly GCA_030378365.1 of Hybognathus amarus. NCBI lineage: Eukaryota > Metazoa > Chordata > Actinopteri > Cypriniformes > Leuciscidae > Hybognathus > Hybognathus amarus. Next base: position 153,001 of record JAQIUQ010002549.1, on the reverse strand, counting down.
TTTTATGGATTATATGAGTAAATAAATATGCAATTGCTTTATAAGGGTGACACTGCCATTATAGATAAAAATGTAATTAACATCATTTGCAATAAATGAAAGGACACATGAGTACATTTTTCTTAATCAGTTCAATGAATTATTGATACTTCTTAAAATATAACTCATGTAAAGGAAATCTATAAATTTTAAGATAAATTACGGTCACCCAAATGACTTTAAGGTCGTTGCCCTATTCATTTGAGTTTAAAAGCACTAAAATATCTTTCTTTGAAGTTTTCACACACATGCATGTGTAGACTACACTCCAAATAAAAAAATAGCCAAATATATCATTTCAAATATTTTAAAAATATACGTCATTGACCCTAACACCAGATGTGAAACCACTATCTGAAAGCAATAAAAGGCTACTAACACATTAAACTGCTACCGCTGAGATGGGAGAAGCTCAGTAATTGCTTCATCTGGAAATACACAGGACTTTATTCACACAATATGTGCTCGAAGTCTAAATTACATATTGGCTTAATAACCTCTGACTGCTGTTTGGTTCAAGTTTTTTTTGTCTCTGATTAGTTTGTCTGACTGAATGGCTGGGTTTAGCTTTTGTTTTGATAAATCCAGTACCAGCAACAATGGCAATCATTGTACTAATAGGCCTAATAAGTGATGACCTCTAATGACCTGACCCCATAGACGCAGCTTATTGATTTCTAATCCAACTCAAAACCCGAATCAGATTGTTTTGTTCATGCATTTATCAGGAATAGGATGTTTGCTCTCAGGCTGTATGGAAAAAGACTCCTAATTTCGACTGATTTGAAATTCAAAGCGTAATATTGTTTCTGCTCACACAGGGTTGTTTCCATGGAGTAATAGAGATTGAATTGGTTAAGCCACAGGCTAATTGTTAAAACGAATTGCTACATGAAATTCATCACAGAGAAGGTTTCCATACCTGTTACAGAATCCGTCTCTCTAATTGACCTGATTTGGGGAGATAACGATCACAGCTCAGTCAAATGTAATTTTGGGAGAATAAAAGGTGTCGTTTCAGGGAGTGGATCGACGGATCTATATTTAAAATGGCCAACATATACATTATATGACTCTATCCAGCAAGAAAGTGTGTTTTATTTAGAAAGGCTCTGTGTCTGTAATGATACACTTATATGCTGCAGAGCCCTCGGGCAAACGCTCAGAACTACACTAGGAGTTTTGCTCCAATCTAAAGCCTTTGCCTTGCTGAACATGGACAAGTAATTTCCTGCAAGAGCCCAATTTCGATCTGTTTATGTTTTTCCTCTTGACTACGTCTGCCTGTATGAGATTGTTTGAAACTCCTCTTTATAAGAGGCTGTATTAAGGCAAGACGGTGTGACATTGGAGCATGAAATAGTTTCTCTGATAATTCTTTCTGTCTGCAGATTGAACACAAACTGAAATTAACAAGATGACAAGCCAAAGAGTTAATGGCGTTGCTCCAGTGTGACCTATCCATGCTCCAAAGCTTGGTGTTGATGATTTGAATGAACGAGTGTATTACACTCTAAAAAATGCTGGGTTGTTTTAACCCAAGTTTGGTCAAATATAGACAAACACCACCCATTGGGTTACATTTTTAACCCAATGTTTGAGTTTGTCCATATTTGACCCAAAATTGGGTTAAAGGGATAGTTCACTCAAAAATTTAAATTCTGTCAGTATTTACTCTCCCTCATGTTGTTCAACCCCGTAAGTGTTGGTCAAACCTTCGTTCATCTTCAGAACATGGACGAAAGTTATTAAAGGAGTAGTTCACTTTTAAAAAACTTTTGCTAATAATTCACTCACCCCATGTCATCCAAGATGTCCATGTCTTTCTTTCTTCAGTCGAAAAGAAATTAAGGTTTTTGATGAAAACATTCCAGGATTTTCTCCATATAATGGACTTCAATGGGAACCAAAGGTTCAAGGTCCAAATGAGAGTTTCAGTGCAAGCGTTCAAAGGGCTTTAAACGACACCAATAAGGGTCTTATCAATGTGAAACGATCGCTCATTTAATAAATAAATAACAAAGTTTTAAGTTTTATAAGCTCAAATGCTCGTCTTGCTCTGTTCTGTTTGACTCTCTGTTCAGAACGCATTCATTAAAATGAACGAATCTTTTTCAAAGTCAATTCATTCCGTTCGCTCGTTGAATGAACCAAATGACTCGGAAAAAGACTTTGAAGAAAGAGTTTGAACAGAAGAGTCATGAATGCGCATCACAGAACAGAGCAAGGCGACCATTTGAGCTTATAAAACTTAAATGTTGTTATTTATTTATTAAACGAGTGATCGTTTCGCTGATAAGACCCTTATTCATCGTCTGGAATTGTTTAAAGCCCTTTGAAGCTGCACTGAAACTGTCTATTTGGACCTTGAACAATTTGGTTCCCATTGAAGTCCATTATATGGAGAAATTCCTGGAATGTTTTCATCAAAAACCTTAATTTCTTTAACTTTCTTAAGCAAAGAGAACACTTTTGTGCGTCAAAACGAACATAAATAGCGACTTTATTTCATGTAGGCTCACTATTGGCCGACACTGGTCATGTGTGTGATGTACAACAACAGATCAAACGCTGTTAAACTAGTAATCTGACTCGGAGGCCTAGAGAGAAGGAAATTAATATTTGAAGTAAAGTTTTTTTGCGCACAAAAAGTGTTCTCGTCGCTTGATAAACTTAAGATTGAGTCACTGTTGTCACTCGGACTATTTTAACGATGTCTTTAATAACTTTTCAAGGCCGGCAAGTTTCAATCCCTCAAGAAGCCTGTGGACTAGTATGGAGGATTGATCTCAGCTCTCAAAAATTTGATTTCATCAAAAATATCTTAATTCCTGCTCTCAAAGATGAACGAAGGTCTTACGGGGTTGAACAACATGAGGGAGAGTAAATACTAACAGAATTTAATTTTTTTATGTGAACTATCCCTTTAAAACAACCAAGTGTAGAATATGAACGAGTGTATTAAATTTAAATGTGGATAACTGCATTCAAAATATGACTTTGCTTTTCTAATCCTCATTCTCTCTTTCTCTCTGTTTGTGCACAGATTGATCCTAAGGTCCGCCTTTCCTCGACGCGCCCAACCCAAGGTCAGAATTGTGTAACTTTTTTTTGCTTTTGCGTTACCTTTTTCATATTGTTTTGTGCAGATCATGTGGAATATCAATTATGTGTTCGGTCATTGATGCATGTGTCCATCTGAAGTGATTTTCAGGGATTTGTGGGTAGTGCTATGAGTTGTCAGTGTGTCCTAATGCAGTTCTTCCTCTTTACTCTGTAAATTGGTCTGAAGCTCAAAGTGTCCGCCTAAGTGCCGTACACTCTGGCAGGTGCTTTCTTTTTTGTCCCACAACAAACACAGATCGATAATGGATTTTTTTTTTTGGTTTTGAGTGCCTCGGATTAGTTTTTTCTGTGTTGAATGGCTCTAGGTTTTCAAAGTCTGTTGGCATGCATTTCCAAAATTTCCAGACAGTTCTTTCCCTTCTTTATTTGCCAGTTTCGGCCTCTTAACCTTTTCTTTTGCAACATCAAGAACGGCTCAGACGTTTCCCCCTCCTCAGATCCCTGGATTCCTGTATGAAACAAAGAAAATGCTTTTTGCTCCGAGGCAGCCGTGTTATTTATGTTTTATTTTTTGGACCCCCTAAACAATATGAACTCCCCTGCAGACGGCAGGTTATGAGAACTGAATTGTCAATTTCAGGGAGCGGTTTCTCTCTCTTGTACCCTTGTATGTCCTTTTTCTTACACCACAAAGATAAAGAATAACGTTGCTGTTCTTTGTGTGCAGAAAGAACTGTATTTATGTTAGTGTGAAGCAGATAACACGGATTTAAGGCAATGGGATTAAGGCTTTTTTTTGTACATGTAAAATTGATTTTAGACCGCAAGCAGCTAATCGTACTTGTCACACATCTTGCCTGAACGGTAGTGCTCGTGTTTATTTCTCAGTGTGAGGTCCAGACATTTTTTTTACATGATTGCAGCTCTCCTGTCTGTGTTATTGCAGTCCGAGAGGTTAAGAGAAATGTTATCATCTGTTTAGATTGAGAGTTACAGATGGGTGTGGTGACGTTAATGAGACTTTTAAGACTGCTTCGGGGTTGTAATTCCCTTGTGATGTCATTTACACTTGCGGATTTGTTGTGTTTTGCGAATGTCTGCGTAACATGGATGATGTGCTGTTGAAATGAGCTTGTCTTTGGTAGCCAAAGTGACCGTTTTTCTCCGGAGATTTTTTCCAGCCAACATTTGTTGCCGCCGTTTATGCCAACAGATTATGGCATGTCCCGACATGATTTTAATTGCCATTGGGACTTTGGCCTCTTGTGTCGTTAAAAGAGCTTTGAAAGCTTATGGAAATGGAAGCTAGTTCACGAGTCTCTTCAGAAGAGGTGACCAGCGTGATTAACGTTTTCCTGTCTGCGCACTGAAAACTGCCGCTCAGCTTTAAGTTCAACTCATGTGACGTCCATTTTTTAAGGTGCTATATGTATTTTTCAGCGGCCCCCTATTGGTGATGTTTCAGATTGCAACCAATTTTTACAAAAGTAATGCAACGCTACAATAATAGGCTACTGTTCTCAGCTGGACTGAACTAATGCTCCACGCTCGTACATGATAACGCTACGTGCGTGATAATCTAGCATATCACACTATTGGTGTATCGTTTCACATCAGCAATGTCAACGTCGGTGAGTGTATAATATGAAGAGTTCAGATGCAAAAGCCTCTAAGTGCCATTTGAAATTTTCTTCTAAAATGACCATTTTTATCAAGCTTGTATATTTAAGTTCAGTAATTTCACTTAAATGGCAATGAAGATTACCTATTAATTGTCATTTAAGTGAAATTACTGAACTTAAATATACAAGCTTGATAAAAATGGTCATTTTAGAAGAAAATTTCAAATGGCATTTAGAGGCTTTTGCATCTGAACTCTTCATATGATATGAAAACAGTTACAGTAAGAGTGTAACAGTAAGATCGTAGGAAGTAACATTACTGTACTGAACGTGTCTGGAAGTGTGTATTATAGACAATATGATAGTAGTGGATGAGTGACGTTAGACAGTAGATCTAGTACATAAAATAAAAGTTACATCCTTTTTGTTATCCTGGAACAGTCTTTCGTCATTTCATGTCTCATATATGTTGTAGTTCACCTTGCTATTTCATTACAGGTTACCATTATTTCAGCATATCTGAAAACGTTTTTTTTTAATCTGAAAACATAATTTATCACAAATAAAAATAGCGGAGGTCTCTCAATAATTGATAAAGTTGATTGACATGATTCATTGTTTTAATTAATTGACAGCCGTTATGCATTGTAATAATCTGTGGTTTCATGCATGTAGGTGTGATCGGAAACTCCCGAGTTGTCATTTAATAAGCGCTTAAGAACAAACACATAAGTGTTTGTCATTTAGGATTGAGTCGGTGGGTGTTTGAATTGAGATTGCAATCTTTTAATGATTAATAATCATACTTCTCTACATTTAGTGCTCAGTTTGAATGTGTTTCTTTTCTTTATCTATTTTTGCTTTCAGTATGATTTATAAATATGATTATCCCTCAAAATGATATTTAAACTCACATAATCTCACCTGAAATTATCATTGCCATACTCTGTATGTTCTTGTTCCAGCCACATGTGTATGGATATTGCGACTGGTTTGGGCAAAACATGATGCATTTGTCACGTGACGTGGTCAGGCGTAAGAAGTTGTTCATGAACTTTCCAGTCTTCCTGTTTTTTTTCTTCTTTATAACCAATAAAGTGGGCAGGAAATGACTGCTGACCTCTATTATTCTTCTCATCAGGGCTTTTACTCTCTCTTTGAGTCATTTTGTTGGTTAGGTCTGTCACAGAACGGGACTCCTGCGTGATCTTACAGTTTTTCAAGTGAAACTCTCAGTTCTGTTTCCATCTAAGTAAAGTAAGTAAACACCCTGAAGTGTAAACTCAGCCCTCCAGCAGTGCTTGTGTCTGGCTCGTGTGGGTTTTAGTTAAGAAAAGAAATGCACTTTAAAAATGGCTCTGCAAAGCAGACGGGGACGCCCATCGACTTTTTCACAGAAAACAAGAAACAATCCGATATCTGGCAAAGGCAGCCTGGATCATCGAGAGAGAAAAGTCAATCAATCAGCGCTGAGTTGATGGGATCACGGTATTAGGACACCTCACTTCTCACCTTCGTGTGAAAGGATCGTAACAGGCGATGGGCTGAGGGTGTAGTAGCTTCTAATGTGAGATGGCCTGTGGAAGAGTGATTGCAGATTGTTGATCGTATAGGAGAATATAAATATCAGTGGATGAGCGCAGTTGGAGCCGTGGCTTAGTGGTCAGCCATTTTTATTTTTAGGTTAACTGTAACGTGGCTTGCAGGCGGTGGAGATTGTGAATGAACTAATTAATCAAACACAACAAAATAAACACTACAGCCCCTAAAGGACGACTGAAGCATAAACTAAAACAAATCTAGATCATAAAGTCCCAGGCCTGGGGCCTAATGCATATGCATTAAATGTTGCCGTACGCTCACAATGATGTGTGCATGCTATTTATGAAACGTAAACTAGTGGTTGACCGTTATAGGTTTTTTGATTGCCGATATCTGAGAGAGCAGGGTGGCTGATGACCAACATAAAGCTGATATTGATTTTTTTTTATATATATAAACAAAAAAAAATAAATATAGGCATAAACAAAAAAAATAAATATCGGCTTAATATCGGTTATGAAAAAAGTTTATTTATAAAAAAATTTTTATTTTTTTTGTTTATATATATAAACAAAAAAATAAATATTGGCTTTATATCGGTCATCAGCCACCTGCTCTCCTAAATATCGGCAATCAAAAAACCTATAGACGGTTCGAACCACTAGTTTACGTTTCATAAATAGCATGCACACATCATTTTGAGCGTACGCAACATTTAATGCGTATGCATTAGGCCCATGCCTGGGACTTAATGATTTAGATTTGTTTTGTTTAGCTTATATATATATATATATATATATATATATATATAATGTATATATTTAATATATTTTTTATTTATATATTTAAAAAATCTTTAAAATCTCGCACTAACATGTTTTATGCGACCACAAATGCACACTTGCTCGGCACCTCCCGTCAAAATAAAATTCCTTCAAAAATAAAAGTCCCACTTCCAACACATCGGCCAATCAGAAAAACGTATCGGCCGATGCCGATATTTAAAAAATGGCAAATATCGGCCGATATGTCGGTCCACCACTGAACGTAAACCAGGCGTGAATATGTGCGGACTGTACTGACACTGGAGTGAACAATGTAAACAGAATCATTTATACAGTTTTACATCTGGTATACACATCTAAATTAAATATACCATCCTCATTAATGTTGTTAAAGCGAGTCTTCAGGATTTAGCGTTTATGTTTTTTTTTTGTCTGGAAAACTTCCAAAATTCAACTTATTAACTGATTACTAGTAATGCATATAAGAAGTTTTTCATACCTTATGAATATCATGAGATGCATATATGAGATTCACATATATATTCTGCTCTGATAAGATGCTACAGTTTCGGTGTCGCTGCTGCACCAGGACTATAAAGGCCATTCAGTTGGAAACAGGTGTGCAGTGAATCTAGACGAGATAAAAGTGAAGGACAGTTGACTTTTCACTCTCATTCAGGCGTGTAATAATACTACAGTGCTGTCCCACTCTGAACTGGTTTGAGTTATAGTTGTCATCATGCCAGAAAAACATTTACATGCAATGTAAAATCAGCAATCAAGAGAGACCGAGATCATTTGCCTGTATGGTTACACTCATTTTCTCTCTCTGTGTGTGTGTCTCATTTTTATTTCAGTAGTCATCTCCTCTGCTGTGATCTCGCTGTGGCCTTTTTCATCTGGTGTGTGTGTCAGTGTATTGTGCTATTTAGGGCCCTAATCCGTTTTATTTTTTTCCCAAATTCCGTTTTTTCCGTTTTAATTTTTGGGAATTAGTTTTTTTACCATTGACTGTTGTTTTAGTTGTAAAAATAGTATGCTTTTAACAGTTAATGACCACAATGTATCTAAAAATACAAATGAGTTCGCAATGACCTTAGATCCAGTTCGAGCGCCTCATAGACAGACATATTACCCAGTATGCCTGTTCCAAACCTGTGACTTTCTTACTTCCGCAGAATACAAAAGATATTTTGAATATTGTTGGTTACCAAAGAGATTTAGTATTGCATTGTATGCACAAAAAGCACTGAGACATTTCCCAAAATATCTTGTTTAATGTTCTGCTGAGAAAGTAAGTCGTGTTGGGAATAACACAGAGGGTGGGTCGCTTTATACACTTTTATTCTGGCACAGGAACCACAAACACTGTTCGATGGTCCCCTCAGACTGGACACATGACACTTTTCAGAAGTCTTTATGCTCTAAGAGGTGGTATTGTGCTGAGAACCAGTTTAAGGATTTAATATCTCTGGGAAAGACTGTGGCTTGTGGTTTGAGATGTTTGAAGAAACCCCAGTATGCCCCCAACACCACATGGAAAGAGGAAGCGCCTCCAAACAGAGTTTTAGAGCAATTACATCCCGATCAATAGAGAGAGAGCAGCAATAACAGGACATTTCCACAACAGCAGGAGGGCACACAGAGAGAGGCTGATATCCGGCTGCTGGATTTGGGTTTATTAGATGGAGACAGGGGGTTTAAGCCAAGATTTTGTGTGCTCACTGTAGACTTCTTTATTTTCTGAGGACGTTTCTGTTGTTCAGAGGCTTTTATTTGTGCTATGAGAGACAGGAATACATTGCAGGCTGCTCTGGGCAGAGCCACAGGGTGATTGTCTTTTGACAAGTATATTATATCTCAGCTCTCAAATTCATGGAGGCCAAAACATGGTTTTGTTTGTGCCACTTTTTGTTTGAGCAAATGAAATAATCTGTTCTTTCTGCTTTTACATGAAGGACAGGCGTTTCTTAACCATAACTAAGGCTGAGACCAAAAAACGTAACTTGTCAATCACTGAATTTCTAATGTGTTAAAGGAGTAGTTCACTTTTAAAAAACTTTTGCTGATAATTTACTCACCCCCATGTCATCCAAGATGTCCATGTCTTTCTTTCTTCAGTCGAAAAGAAATTAAGGTCTTTGATGAAAGCATTCCAGGATTTTCTCCATATAATGGACTTCAATGGGGACCAAACGGTTCAAGGTCCAAATGAGAGTTTCAGTGCAGCTTCAAAGGGCTTTAAACGATTCACAGACGATGAATAAGGGTCTTATCTAGGACCCTTTGGATACATGACTTAAAAAGATTTGTTCATTTGATAAACAGGAGAGTGCACGAAAGCTCATCACAGAACAGTGCAAGGCAAGCTTTTGTCCATATAAAGCTTAAACTTTTTTATTTATTTTTTAAATGAGCGATCGTTTCGCTTGATAAGACCCTTATTCATCGTCTGGAGTCGTTCTAAAGCCCTTTGAAGCTGCACTGAAACTCTCATTTGGACCTTGAACCGTTTTGGTCCCCATTGAAGTCCATTATATGGAGAAAAATCTAGAATGTTTCATCAAAAACCTTTAATTTCTTCGAACTGAAGGGAAGGACGTGGACATATTCGGATGACATGGGAGTAAGTAAATTATCAGCAAATGTTTTTTTATGAGTGAACTACTCCTTTAGGTGCAGTCACATTTTACTGTATGTGAATTTGACTAAATCAAGTCATTTTGGTAGGATTCGTTCTACACAATTGGGAATTTTGCTTGAGCCCGAAGGATTTTCCCATGCATATTCAAATGATAAAGCTGCTTGGTTTTTATGATGTAACTATTTATACGTATTCAGTAAACATGCATGTCATGTCCATCTTTTCCGGCTATGAAACTTCTCGTTCTTCTGAGAAGAGGTTCAGTTTTCCTGTCTTGCAGGAGTGCTGCCTCAGTTAAATCAGTTGGTCTAACGGATTAATTAGTCTGGCTGGACGTTTGCTCATTCGGTCCTGGGAGGATTGGAGAACTATGGCTGAATGATCGATGTGGAATCAGGTCGCTCTGTAAACTCTCTGCCCTCTCATTTGCTCATACTTTCTCTCTGTTTAACAGGTTTAGGCTGCAAATCAATGCAAATCTCTGAGCCTGAACTGTCATTTCTGTATGCTTTAGAGTCGATGCATTCAGGGTGTCAATTGAGATTTAACCAGTACACCATGCCAATGTTCCTTGCTTAAAGTGTAAGACAGCTTCACTGTGTATGTGCACATACTAGTTTTGTCTAGTCACACCATTTGCATATAGCGTAGACTAGTGATGTATGTCTCAGAGACCACTTTGCATGGTCTCGGGTCTTGTCATGGCCTTGGACGGTCTTTGGTCTTGTCTCGGACCTGTCGGTTCTTGTCTAGGTCTGACTGATGGTCCGAGTGAAGACAGTGTGGTGTGGGCGAGCCACAGAAGATCATTGTATTCGCACCACGTTCGCAGCGGCAGCGAGCACTTTCATCAACTTGAGTCTAAAAAACATTCGTCATGTACAGTTTTTGATCTCGTATTAATATTTAGCAAAACGCATATCAGTTACATGATGGGTTTTAACTTTTGTCTAGGAGATTTTGGGTAACTGCACGACTGACAGATGACTTTGGCGCACTGCCAATGGTGTGTGTGCTTATGTGTCAATTAAAATATAAATAATTATTATTATATAAAATATATATAATTATTTTTAAGTGCATAATTAAGTGCATAAAATATAATTATGCATTTAAAAGTTGCAGAATGGATTCATTGGAGACTTAAAAGAGTCGGCAGAGACTTACAGTAATTTGTTAAAACAATCATTAAGTTATTGCTTAGCTTGACAACAATAGTCTGGCTTTTGTCCAGTCTACTGAGCTTGGTCTATGTAGTTTTAAGTCTTCAGTCTATAGATTGGTCTTGGTCTTTAGTCTTGGACTTCTAACTCGTCTAGACTTGGTCTAGATTGATTTAGTTTAGAACTTTAATATTGGTCTCGGACTTGGTGCTTAGTCTTGGTCTTAGTCTCAAGTGATTCAGTTTCGTTTAATCTTGGTCTAGTCTTGACTTGGTTTTAGTCATTAGTACTAGAGTCTTTAGTAGACTTGGTCTCAGTAGTCTTGGTCTCAGACTTTCAGTCTTAAGAGCTTCGATCTTAAGTCATTTAGTTTAGAACTTGGTCTTGGACTTGGTTCATGTCTTGGTTGAAGCTCATCATCTTCATCTTTAGTCTCGTTCTACAACTTAGTCTCGAGACTTAGTAGTCTCGGTCTTGGTCTCAAACTCATCTTGGTTCTCAAAGTTTTGACTCTTGAATCTCAGTCTTAGTCTTCAGACTTGGTCTAAGTCTTTAGTCTGACTTGGTCTAAGTCTTGGTCTTGTACTTAGTCTTGGTCTCGACTTAGCTTGAGTCTAAGCTTGGTCTTGGTCTCGGACTTAGTCTCGAGTCTTGGTCTCCGGACTTGGTCTCAAGTCTGGTCTCAACTTGGTCTTGGTCTTCAACTTGGTCTCCAACTTGGTCTTGGTCTCAGAGTCTTTGGTTTCGAACTTGGTCTTGTCTTGGTCTCAACTTGGTCTTGGTAGTGTCTTGGTTTAAAGCTTGGTCTCAGACTTGGTCTCGGTCTTGGTTTCGATCTTGGTCTCGAGTCTTGGTCTAGAGTCTTAGTCTCGAGTCTTAGTCTTGACTTAGTCTTGTGTTGAGTCTCAACTTGGTCTCGAACCTGGTCTTGGAAGTGTCTTGGTCTCCACTTGGTCTTGGTAGTGTCTTGATCTTGGTCTTGGTTTTAGGCGGTCTTGACTACAAGTCTAGTATAGAGACACTTGAGGTTGGACATTACAGTGATCTCTATGTTAGATAATAGCTTAAAAACATGCAAGCATCTTTTCTTAGCACAGTACAATATAGATAAAAAGCATGTTAACCTTTTATATAAATGAAAGAACACTGTGGGAGTGAGGACTCACTGTGGACTGCAGCTGTGAACCTCAGGTGAACAAATCTTCTGAATGAGCTACCAACTGTTCCTCTCCCTATGCGCACAGAGAGAGAGATGAGGAGTTTCATGGAGAGAGACAGTAAGACAAAAAGGAGCGCTGCCGATCAGAGGGTTTATTTAGTCAACGGCTGTGTCCTCAGGTACATGTGTTCTTGGGTTACACACCTAGAGACGGTCTTGTGTCTCACTGTATGAGTTTGGCTGGCAGAGCAGGGATTCATGTGTTCTTGAACACACTGAGGTTGATCTATAGTTCATGGTATGTGCACAGGACTAAACATGCTGTCGGGAAAGACAAGCGTCAGCTGCACAGGATGGAGATCTATTGCTTTCCCTCCCTGTAGTCTCACAGAGCCAGAGTTTGGTCTAGCAGCATGCTTTAGTTCATATTGATGCTTATTCTGGCCAAAAACTGGCCACTTAGATAGGAAAAGTCTGTTTAGTTGGCATTTAACAGGTGTTTATTTTTATTTTATTTTTTTTTGCACCTAATTTCCTAAAAAGTCTGCACTTTATTATTCCGGCTTAATTTATATTTTATTTTTTTAAATCAAATTTCTTTGCAACATTGTGTGAAGGTTAAATTACACAAATGAGGGGGTCACCTAAAAGGGCACCCCCCATTTTCCTAAATTAATGTCAGGCAGAGGCACTGTATTACAATTTAAAATAACTTTTCTATTGTAATGTATTTTGAAATGTACTCGTCTTCAGTGTCACGTGATCCTATGCCAATTTGGTGCTCAAGAAACATTTCTTATAATAATTAATGTTAAAAACAGCAGTTAAACTGCTTAATTTGTGGAAGCTGTGATACATTCTAATAATGCATCCTTGCTGAATGAAATGATTCCATATATATATATATATATATATATATATATATATATATATATATATATATATGTCTATCTGTATGTTTTTTTTGCGTGTGTGTATACACAACACCCCCTGCCCCTCCCCCAAAAAGACAAAAAGTCTTTTTGATTTATCACATGATGTGTAACAGTGGAAAAAAATAGCTTTTAAAAGAGCAATAAAACCCCGCCTGTGATATTTCTGATTCCTGTGTGTGTGAGCGGTTTGTTTGCTCCTGTTCAGGACGGATGTGAGACGCAGCCTTCTGTGAGGGGATCTATTGATTCTGCTGTCCAGTTCAGCAATAGTCATGTTCAGGCCTGTGTGTGTTTTGAATTGATTCTGGATGCCATCGCTGTTTGTTTTATGTGCTCTGTGTAAATGTGTGTTTTTGCTGGCTGCATCATTATTGCATTTTTTTGTCTCTCTGTATGTCTCTAACTGGTGCTGATCCATTTGTCCGTGTGACACTTCTGTTGTGCTCGTGCAGTTTCAAAAGTTTCATTTTGAAAAATTTTTGAAAAATCTCGTTTTGAAAATGTTTGAAAAGTTTCATTTTGAAAATTTTTGAAAAGTTTCATTTTGAAAATTTTTGAAAAGTTTCATTTTGAAAATTTTTGAAGTTTCATTTTGGAAATGTTTGAAAAGTTTCATTTTGAATTTTTTTTGAAAAGTTTCATTTTGAATTTTTTTTTGAAAAGTTTCATTTTGAAAATTTTTGAAAAGTTTCATTTTGAAAATTTTTGAAAAGTTTCATTTTGAAAAATGTTGAAGTTTCATTTAGAAAATTTTTGCAGTTTCATTTTGAAAATTTGTGAAAAGTTTCATTTTGAAAATTTTTGAAAGTTTCATTTTGAAAATTTTTGAAAAGTTTCATTTTGAAAATTTTTAAAAAGTTTCATTTTGAAATTTTTTGAAAAGTTTCATTTTGAAAATTTTTGAAAAGTTTCATTTTGAAAATTTTTGAAAAGTTTCATTTTGAAAATTTTTGAAAAGTTTCATTTTGAAAATTTTCACTTTCATTTCCTTAAATTCATAGTCCTTACATTTCCCGCTCAGCCAAAACCATGCCCATCAGCGGCAAACAGAGGAACACTAATCAACGTACAAATGTAGGAAGGTGTCACTGACGCCATCGACAGTCGTGTCGGACAAGTGGATCAGCACAGCAAGAGTCAGAGACAAGCCTTTTATTAGCCTAATTAAAATAAACTATTTTGGCAAAAAAATTAAAATACTCATAATGCAGAAATAGACTATAGTTTTTGTTTTACTGAATTTGATGGTTGCTAGCAAAAGATAGGCGTTCATATCATTTTCTACAGTTAATTTCTTAGTGCAAACAAAGAGAAGCAAGAGATTAAAACTGATTCCCATAGAGTCACACTGACTCTTCAGTTTTAGGCATGAATCATATATGAAATGCTGATGTAGTTGTTAATCACTGTGCAATTTATGCAGCGCTAATAGAAAATACCTAAAAGTGAAGTAAATAGAAAGGGATAAGGTGAAGTAAGAATGTTAACTATGGCTCAAAGTAACGTCTCTCTCTCTTTCTGATAAAACAGCTGTGGATGGTGTTATTACAGCGGGTCTTTTTCTTCAATCTGGTGTGAAACTCTGCAGGTGCCGAGACGTCACTTTGGGTTACACGCTTTCTGTGACTCGCACATGTACGATTCCGTGTCTGTGCTCATTGAAAAACAGGACAGTTTTGTTAGTAGTTGAGTCTACATCTGCACTTGTCAGCTATGTGTTTGTGGTGAGGCATCTGCACAAGTAATTACACCAGTACAACGTCAAATATACTAGAGAGAGAGAGAGAGAGAGAGAGAGAGAGCAGCGTTCTGTGTCTTCCACAGCTAAAACTCTTGAGATATAAGCACTTTTTAAACAAGCGCTGCAGTAAACAGGATGAAGTGTGTGTGTGTGTGTGTGTGTGAGTCTGTTGTTTCAGTGTTTCAATGTCACTTTTTGTTTCTCATTTTGAGACTCATTTCTGTCCATTTTCATGGTTAATTTTGATAATTTTTGTTTTTCGTCTCTGTTGGAAGGCAGAATCAGCCGATGTGTTGTGCCTCCTCCTGTGTGATTGAGTTTTCACTCTGTCTATTTTTTCTCTCTTTTGTCTGTCTCTTTCTTTAGGGTGTCAGTCTCACTGTTGTTGTCACTGTCTCTCTGCCTGTCAGTCCTTCCTCCAGCTACACACTCGTTCATACTCTCTCTCTCTCTCTCTGTCTGTTTCTCAGGGGTTAATCATGGAGATGCCACCACCATCCAAAGAGACTCTGATAAGCTCTTGTGGAAATAGAAATTATAATTCATTGCCTGTCTCTCAGATTTAAAACTTTCCTTTTTCTTACTCTTTGGCTATTTTCTACTTTATTACTCTGGTATTTTTTAGTGTGCAATATACTGTTTACTATTCAAAAGTAAAAAAAGAATAGTTAAGGCTATTGCACACTGAGTACGACATTTTCGAATGCGTTTTTTCGCGTTCATCAGCCTAAACATTCGTCACGCATATAAACCTTGCGCACCGAGTCCGACGCGTATTTATTAAACCTTTGCGGGAAAAAATGGAAAAAATACCAAATGGATTCGTCAAGCAGTGAGGATGATTTCGTTGCCCTCTCTCTTATTGAAAGAGAAGAAAGAGAAAATATTACGTCCATCCAATCCTGAAATCGCGAGAGTTTCACCTCCTTATCAAGGAGTTGCGAATTTATCCCTAGCGATTCAAAATTTACTTCAGAATGTCAGTGGGACAGTTTGATGCTTTGCTAGCGATTCTGGAGCCACATTTAAAAAAAAAAGACCACCAATTTCCGTGAACCGCAGAAAAATCTGAAAAATGCAGAAAATCGAACCCGAATCCGATTAATTTTATGTCGGACGAAAGTTTCGGAGGCTGTGTGCAAGCATGATTGACATAACATGGGGTCGATTTTTTTATTTTTATTTTATTTTTTTTTACGTGCAAAAATTTCGGATGTGAATTTCGGACTCGGTGTGCAATGGCCTTTACACTTTATTTTTAGGTGATGTAGTTACATTGGACTGCTTAATCAAATGAATACTAGTAATATTAACTAGCTACAGTACATGTTCTTACTGTAGAGTTACGGTTAGGGTTTTGTTACTTGTAATTATGCATAATTTACCGTTATTACCATAGTGAGAACGTACATGTAGTAACTTGGGCTGCACCAAATGATTTATTTTTCAATACCGATAATCCTTTTTATAATAAAATAATATTTCTTGAGCACCAAATCATCATAGTTTTCAGTCATGTGACTAGTGCAGAAACATCCATAGAACTGCAGAATAGTTTCCATCGGTTTGTGCCTTAATCTACTAAAACAGTGAGATTTTGAAAGATCAAGTTCAGTATATACACCTTATTGATAATGCATACTACTGTATATGAGCGCAGAAGAGCTCAGAATATGAGTGGTTAAGCTTTTTTCTTTATAATGGTTTTCTATGGAAAAACACTTAGACACTTTTTGTTGCATTTCTATTCTGGGTTCATCTGCTTGCATGTACATGGTATGCATCATTAATAAGGTGTATATTGAATTTTGTCTTAATATTACTGGCTTCCGTAGGCTTACTATATTAGTATTTGGTACAAGCCTGTTATAAATGACTGGTGTGCAATGGAGAATAGCCTTGTTTTGCCCTCCAGGTGTGTGTTCCTATAAAGGTGTAATGTCACATGAAACTGTGAATGTATTAGAACGATTTCTGAAGGATCATGTGACACTGAAGACTGGAGTAATGAGTAGAGTTTTCTTTTAAATCAATGCAGCTTTGGTGAGCATAATTGACTTCTTTTAAAGAATCCACTAGACACATTTGGTATGTGACTGATCAAACAGAAGTTGCATGCATCTTAAAAATGTTAATATCTTTTGAAAACGACCATTTGGATTTTCTCACTTAAAAGAAAATGCAGTTGTGCACGATGCATTAAGCTGTGCATTTAATTTTGAACTTCTTTCCCATTATTGCTTTGATTAAACAGTGGAATAAAAAGCTAAGAAGACAAAGTGTTCACTTTTTCTGGTTCGAATCCATGAACCCCACCTTAAGATTACAGAGATGCAACTATTAAAATCTTTATGTCATCAAACGATTTAATGTATTACTGCTTATACCTGCCAATTATATATAAAAACAGATAATTACCCTTGGAAATTTGTGTAATCATGGATGTTTGAAGGTCATTGTTTAATTTGATGCGTTCAGCTTAATTGTTAGTATTAGTTTTGTTTGGGGCGCTGACTTCAGCGATTTTGCATGTTTCCACAAACACTGGTTTTGAAATTTGCCTGCAATGATTCATGGCTGCGTGCTGTCTTTAGGTGACCTGAGAAGGCAGTCGTTTGGTATTATAATAGCATCTGCGTTCTAAAGTTCATTAAAGGGATACTTCACCTCTGGAAAGATGAATGTGTATTTAAAATGGGTCATTTATGTAGAAGAAATGCGAATTTGGAGCTTTCTAGACTGAGAAGCCAGAATTTGTGGCTTTCATTCGGATGAAAGACAACAACTCCCAGAATGCACTTGCTTCGCCGCCCTAGGAGGCCACGCCTACCGGTAACAGAGCGCAGTCGTTAAACAACAAGTCTAGGCTACTAGTGATGAGTCTAGCTTAGCTTCCAAAAAAGATGGCCGACACTATGTGTTCATTCTGTGAGTGAGATCGCCCTCTATGGGCGGGTTGAGGACATGCGTGAGTCTTTAGCCTCTCAAAATGAAGATTTTTGTGTCATAGGAGACAACAAAATACAGGGGATACGAGGGTGTACTAATACAAAGCTTAACGCTAAATCCTGAAGTATCCCTTTAAGAAGTTCTTATTTCATTGAGAAGTCTGACCTGAACGAAACCACTAATTCAAAGCATCCTGGTGTCAGAGCCCACGGCTGACGTTTGAGACACTGGAACTGCTGGGATGTGTGTGTTTCTCACAAACACTTTCCCGCATGTGTACAGAGGCATGACCCAATATCTTGCAATAAAGCAGCCAGACTCCCTGCTGCACTCCTCTGTGTTCGCCTGCCTCACAAATACACAGTGTAGGACAATGTCTCACGCCCTCTCTCTCCTGCTGTCAGGCCTGTCGCTCGCCCTTGCCCTCAGTCCTGACGCCCATTCCAGTGTTGTCTTGCTCTCATCTCAGTTGTCGTCACTTCCTGACTCTTGTTCTTCATCTC
Organism: Hybognathus amarus; assembly: GCA_030378365.1. NCBI lineage: Eukaryota > Metazoa > Chordata > Actinopteri > Cypriniformes > Leuciscidae > Hybognathus > Hybognathus amarus. Next base: position 134,853 of record JAQIUQ010002549.1, on the reverse strand, counting down.
GGCACCGTCTTCAATTTTCATGTTGCATTTTTACTGTGCTTCAGTGTCATGATATCTCACCAAAGCATTTATAAGCATAGCTGTGTGTAATAGGAAATTCTTGGGTCTTGTCACTTTCTCTCTCTCTCCTCCTTTCAGTCCTGTCTCTCTCCTGCCCTTCAGCATGCTCTCTCTCTCTCTCTCTCTCTCTCTCTCTCTCTCTCTGTCTTTCTCCCCTGAGCCTCGACGGTTCCCTAAAACAACACGAAGAACAAACCGAAGTGGTTTTCCTGAGGTTTGCCGGCTTCAGTGCTCTCCGGGCTCCGTGGAGTGCTGTATAATCTGAATCTGGTTTTGTTTGGCTGTTATATTACAATTAAAATCATGTCGGGGAATATAAATGGCTCTCCGCTGGATTGTAGCTCCAGAGGTGACCGCTTAGGTTTGCTTTGCTTGCAGTTTTGTGTCCTAATTCTTTCTCTTCAACACTTGCCCTGTGGTAATATACGGCAAAATGATGCAGGCTTTGTTTACTTGATTGCTGTTTGAATACAAGATGCAACTAAATGAGAAGATCTCAGTGTTTCTCTTTTTCTAGCTCATTCTTCACAGAGAATGGAAAGGCTTGTATCCATTTGACACTGAAAACTGGAAATATGGCTAGTGAAAATTCGGCTTTGCATCACAGGAATAAATTATGTAGGGCCCTATAATTTCTGCGATCACGGAATAAAAAGCAGCTCTTTTTACAACTAAAATATCAGTAAAGGGTAAAAAAAATTAATTCCCAAAAATTAAAACGGAAAAAACGGAATTTGCAAAAATTAAAATGGAAAAAACGGAATTTGCAAAAATTAAAACGGAAAAAACGGAATTTGGGAAAAAATAAAATGGAATTTTTGAAAAAATAAAACGGATTTTATAGGGCCCTAATTATGTTACAATCTATTAAAATAGAAAAGTTATTTGAGACTAATCATATTTCACAATATGAATGCTTAGACTATTTTTGACCAAATAAATAAATTTGTCAAGTAAACATCTATTCAAGGATTTAATAATGCAAAGAAATTGGGATTAATTAGTGGTTATCTTATTTTCTTATTAATATTAGGCAAATTAGTTTATTCAGACAAATGTTTAATTTACAAACATTTTACATGGCATCTACATTTATTGGCGCTCTAGATGAGGATTTTGACAAAGAAGTTACATTTAGGGCCCTATGAAATCCGTTTTATTCCGTTTAATTTTTTTTTAATTCCGTTTTTTCCGTTTTAATTTTTGCGAATATTTCTTTTTACCCTTGACTGCTATTTTAGTCATAAAAAGAGTTTGCTTTTAAAGTTAATGATTAAAATGTATACAAATAAAATGAAAAATCTATCTATCTATCTATCTATCTATCTATCTATCTATCTATCTATCTATCTGTCTGTCTGTCTGTCTGTCTGTCTGTCTGTCTGTCTGTCTGTCTGTCTGTCTGTCTGTCTGTCTGTCTGTCTGTCTGTCTGTCGGATACAATGGCGTTCTGTTGTGCGAACGTCCACTCGCACATATGCGACCACATACAATTAACTCGCACATTATCAAAAAATGGTCGCATATGCATATTTTTAAAATAAAAATAAATAAATATCGGCCGATATATCGGATTTTAAAACCAACAAATATTTGTATCGGTATCGGCCAAAAAAATGGTCCAAACCCTGATACTGGTTTTTGGACAAATATTTGTGATTTAAGATTATTTTGAAAATAAATTAAATGATGTGTCTTGCAGCATCAGGTGCAGTCTGTTTTGTTGCACGAACTGTTGTGATGTTTCGCCGTTGTGCGAGGAGGAAGAGTTGGTGGCCAGCCCAGATGGTGGCTCTCTTTCTTCTTTCCACCGGCTCTTTGCACCGTTCTCCTCCTCTGTCTGTGATCCCCTAACAGCCAGTTGTCGTGTTTGACTGGATCAAAGTGGAGGCGAGCCCTTGAAGTTGGTCAGGATGCCACACCGCTGGCGGCCGGGACACACGGAGAATCTCTCGTACGAATGCTTTATTTACTGTTTCTGTGGAAATGGGCTTCTACAGTTGTCTTTGGGGGGAGAGTGATGTTGGAAAAGAGTAAGTGTGTGTGTGTGTGTGATGGCTTTTCCGGACCGGTCGGATCAGAGTGCCGGAAGCTAATGGAATTCTCCACTTCAAAGCAAAGACTGCCTTCCAATCAGTTCAACATGGCGAGATTAAAGCCGACCCACATTCATCAGTTCTGATTAGACCGGCGCTGTGATCCAGATGCTTGTTCTGACGGGCCGGCTGGGGTGAGCTGTTTCAGTGCCCGCTGGAGAGGGCAGAGGTCACCTATCTCTCTTCCTGGGTTTTTCATGTTCACTCTTCTCGCATGGGATTTTCTCTGTCCAGACAAGACATCTCTCTTTAGCCAAATCTTAGCCATGAATCAGTCAGTTTAATTACAGTCCCGTTGACCTGACGCTGACCTTTACAGTCAGATCATGCAGCTCTGACTCATGGTTTCCTTTTCCACAGTCTTATGTTGTTATGAATTGATTGACTGTACTTCATGCTAGACTAGTCCTCAGCAGTTATTCATACAGTATGTTAAAAATGAAGTGAACACTTTCTTCATTCCTGTCTTCCTCCTTTGTGTTGGCGTTTCTATAAATGTGGGGCTTCTATTCTAAATAATATTTCAGGGCTCTAGAGTCGCACATGCCACTAAAATTTGTAAGGGTGCGACCAAAATTTGTGCAAAATTAATGCATGTTGTTTGAAAAAAAACTGGCAAGTTTTTATGCAGCCACCACCTAAACGTTTATATTTATATAACATTATTATTATAAAAATAAATAAAAGTGTCATTTAAGTGTTTGTGTCCAAATCAGGTAATTTTTACCTTACAGCATTAGTTGAGATTTGTTTTCCTTGAGAAAATTCACCATGTATTGTACCTGATATCCAAAATAATCAATATTGAATCGAACTGTGAAAATGGTGTCAATACCCTGCCCTAACTTGAACAATGTAAAAACAGCACTTTAAATTTAGATTTTTTTTAAAGATTTCTATTTTTATATACAGTATAATTGTGCTTCAAAAAAAATACATCTTATTTTTTTTAAAAGCATTTACATAATATATATGAATATATGGAGCGTGAGAAAAAGGTGACCTTGAAATTGTGGCGTTAAAGGTGACGCAAGATGAGAAAAAATTTGAGTGCACCTAAATTTTGTGCTGGTGCACCTAAATAAAAAAGTTTTGCGCACCAGTGCAACCACGCCAAAAAGTTAGTCTGGAGCCCTGTATTTGAATATTAAATCCTAAAATTTATCCTATTATTAATTTTTACGACATGGATCGCCAATGCAACTGTAGCATGTGGTTGTTGTTACACGTTCGTTCCACTAGAGGGACATCTAATACACATTTTATTCGTGCTGAATATGGTTGGAGCGCTTCCGATGGTTTTCGGCTGATATATCCGCAAAAACACCACCAAAAATTACGAAACTTTTAGCGTTCTTTTCAGTTCGTCTAGACTGTTCCAACAAGCTCGATGCGCCTCGAATCCGTTCGCGTTTTTTGCTTTTTTTTCATTTTTCGCTTTACAGGCAGTTTGGGGGCGCTTTTTACGTCATTAAAAATTTAGGCTACCATTTTTGACAGTTGTTATGATGATACACCGTGGATAACTTGCACACTTGTGTTACGATTCAAAAACGTAATTGTTCATCAGACGAAACGAAAGCATTTCATTTTCACATGCGTGTAAGCCAAGGCGGCGAAAAGGCAAGATTGCATCTAAAAGGAAATTTAAAAAATATACATAAAAAAGCAATATTCGAACAGTATCTTCAGCATTCGAATAGTATTGATTTTTTTTTTAATTTTCGAATTAAATTTGAATTTCGGAATTCATTCCAACAGGCCGCTTAAAAGACTCTAAGATGTGGTCAAGTGTGCATAATTTAATTGGCGCAAAAAGTCCATTGCCAATAGTGTAGGGCCCTATAAAATCCGTTTTATTTTTTCCCAAATTCCATTTTATTTTTTCCCAAATTCCGTTTTTTCCGTTTTAATTTTTGCAAATTCCATTTTTTCCATTTTAATTTTTGGGAATTAATTTTTTTTACCCTTTACTGTTATTTTAGTTGTAAAAAGAGTGTTTTTTTTTCCGTGATCGCAGAAATTATAGGGCCCTAATAGTGTTGCAATGCATGAAGTCCCGTTGACCTGACGCTGACCTTTACAGTCAGATCATGCAGCTCTGACTCATGGTTTCCTTTTCCACAGTCTTATGTTGTTATGAATTGATTGACTGTACTTCATGCTAGACTAGTCCTCAGCAGTTATTCATACAGTATGTTAAAAATGAAGTGAACACTTTCTTCATTCCTGTCTTCCTCCTTTGTGTTGGCGTTTCTATAAATGTGGGGCTTCTATTCTAAGACAAAGCTAATGGGAGCAGGAAGTGAGGATCTCTATTTTTAACTCATTGTGTGTATTTGACTCTGAGGGGCTGGAATGAATCAGTGCAGGATCGGTGAGGTCTGTTTAGAGGAGATTGTGAATTGCTGTATTTAAAGTAACTAAAGCGTTGGTTTTATGTTGGAGTTGTTCACTGATCAAGGTGTTTTTCGCTATCTCTTTTGTTTTCAGATATATTTCCAGTGCTGGTTTGCCCTGTGATGCAGATTCACTTTATCCGTGAGACGTTGAATCATAAAGTGGCGTGCATTCCCGCTGTTCGGGTGGCTGTGTTCAATCTGTCGTTCTCAGGCCAGCACTGAGAGTTGCACACAGGAGCTGTAGCGTGACGTCGGTCCACGTTCAATCCACTTCTATTCTGGGGCACAATGGGAAAGTGAGGGCAGAAGTCGTCTGGGGTAATTAGCTGTGTGGGGCAGAGTGGTTTTAAATGGCCCAGTTAATTATTATTTAAATGGCTTTTTTCTTACACGGTGTGACGTTCTAACTGAGAGTGCAAGTGTGTGTGTTAGAAAGACCATTTGTCTCCACTCAACCCGGGACCACACTCCTCTTTTACATGAAGATGTGTGTGTGACGATGTCCCAGAATAAAATCATAACATCACGGTCACAAGCAGTTAACCCTCATTATCGTTTTCTAATTCTAGGCTATAGCTCTTTTCCAAAAGCTAATGAGCTGCCTTACTGTCTGCTAGTCTGTCTACAATGACAGCTCCAGCAGAATCATAACTCAAACAGCACCTGCGAAATGACCAAAATAAAAACTTTTTTAATAGTTGGCAACTTCACAAATAGTGCAAGGTTTCTTAATTTATTATACAGGATTTAATTTTTGACAGGAGTGAAAATGAGGCTGAGAGCGATTGAAGTGTGCTGCTGTTTAACAGAGACTTGTTTAGCTGACGAAACGTTTTTGGAAGTTGTGAATTTAGAAAATAGCATGCTAGCTAGGACCTTTATAAATTAATTTATTTAATATTCGAATAATATTCAAATATTAAATGCTAAAATGTATCCTATTATTAATATTTACGACATTACATATGCTTATGGATTCGCCAATGCCACTATAGCATGTGGTTGTTGTTACACGTTCGGTCCACTCAGAGGGAAATCTAATACACATTTCAAAAAATTCCGAAACTTTTATCGTTCTTTTCAGTTCGACTAGACGGTTCCAACAAGCTCGATGCGCCCCAAATCCGTTGAGATATTTGCGTATTTCACTTCACAGGTGCTTTGGGGGCGCTTTTTACGTCGTTAAACATTTAGGCTACCATTTTTGACAGTTGTTATGATGATACACCGTGGATAATGTGCACACTTGTGTTACGATTCAAAAACTTTATTGTTCAACAAAGGCGAACAAATTGACAAAACAAAGGCATTTCATTTTCACATGCATGTAAGCCAAGGTGGCGAAAAGTCAAGATTGCATATAAAAGGAAATTTAAAAAAATATACATAAAGCAATATTCGCACAGTATCTTCAGCGTTCAAATAGTATTGATTTTTTTTTTTTATATTCGAATTTCAGAATTCTCTCTTTCTTTTCGCCATTTTTGAAAGTTGTGTACGGAAAAGCTTCTTTGCTCCTATTGGTCAACCTCATACATGTGACGGAACCGTCGTAGACGACCGTTAAAAAAAATTAAAAATGCTGGTCTTTTTGTCGTGAAGCATCGCAGACGCGACGTAGGTTGTTGTCCACTGTCACACTATACGAGATGATACGATCGAATCTTGCGTCCCGATACCCGTTGTTGTTCACGAATCCCGCGACACCCTACATCAAACGGATCGTGCCAAAATCGGGCTAAATAGGTCGGTTCATATTAGCAATAACAACTATAGCGTTAACTATATCTTGTTTTTGTGCATTTTTTTAAGCATCTTTGGATGTTCTTAAGGTGTAGAGAGAAGAGAGAGAGGTTAATTCGTTATACATGATGATACTCTTAAGTCATGTGGATTTCTGATTGGTTCAGTTGCCTGGGGAAGATATTCTGAAATTGATTTCAATGATATTGTTCCTCTGTCTTATTGTTATTGGGGTGTGAATCTGCTTATTCATGTAAAATTGTAATGATTATTAAAAATGTGTAGTTATAGTTCTCTTTATAGTTATTTCCTTGTAAGCGCAAAGCAGGGCGAGTTGATGTAAGGCCTTTTAATTTTAAATATAAAATGACATTTTGGGCTATATTTGTGAAAAAGAACAAAGCAAAGTGAAGAGATTATCCTCCTACAGATGTAGCCTTGAATATTGTTTTTTTACTTGATTCTCTGTCAGTTAAATTGGTAAACATAACTCATAATAAATGAATAATTGCTTGCTGATTGTGTGTGAGTCCCATCATTTATGTCCTGATTATGTCTCCACTTGATGAAATGATTATTTAATTCAGTGTATTGCCACAACACTGCCTCCTATAAGCCTGAGGGGGTTATGATTGACTGGTCTCTCGGCGTGTGTGTGACGGCTGTGGATGGTTGACAGCAGATGCAGGTGGATTGCACGACTGTGGTTCTGACGGTGATAGTGAGTGTCACAACACATGACCCAGTCAACTCAGGAGACCTCTGTGTGTGTGTGTGTGTGTGTGTCTGGGCTCTTTTTTATAAACCTGGAAGTGTGATTAATTGTGGCATGGGGCAGGTTAGGTAAGGGCAATGACGACTTTGCCCACTGTTGGTGTTATTTTTAACCATCTTCGGACATTCTTTAGATGCGGGAGAGAGAAAAAGAGAAGGTCAGTGTAAAAAAAAAAGAATAACCCTCCAGTCATCTGTTACCAAAACACAGAAACAAAGTTTATGCTGTGACTTTACAAAAAAAATTTTTTAAAGGGATAGTTCACTTTGAAATTATTTTTTGTATGTTTTATCTTACCTCAAGGGCATCCAAGATGTAGGTGTCTTTGTTTCCACAGTAGTTTCAATTTTGATATTTTTAGGGTCAAACTGTTCTTGGTCAGTCATATAATGGAGGTCTATGGTCACCACCTCAAAGAGCATGCACAGAGAAGTCCAAATTAAACATGATTTAATGACTCGTAAATGTAAGTACACATTGATGGCCTAAGACACGAAACGAGCGGTTTGTTTGAGAAAACGAACAGTATTTATATCGTTTTTACCTCTTGTAACCACAGCCACGGCGCTTCGGTCTGCACAAGCGTGGACATGGCTATGGTTACAAGAAGTAAAAACGATATAAATACTGTTCGTTTTCTCACACAAACCGCTCGTTTCGTGTCTTAGTCCATCAATGTGTACTTACATTTACGAGTCATTAAATCATGTTTAATTTGGACTTCTCTGTGCATGCTCTTTGAGGTGGTGACCATAGACCTGCATTATATGACTGACAAGAACGGTTTGACCCTAAAATATCAAAATTTAAACTACTGCGAAACAAAGACACCTACATCTTGGATGCCCTTGAGGAAGATAAAACATACTAAACATTAATTTCAAAGTGAACTATCCCTTTAAGTGGGGAGAAAGTATTGACTTCTGAAGTTACATTGAATTTCATCGTCCATCAAGCTTTTTATCGAAATAATGCAATGACTTATGATATGACCCCTTTTAATGCTGAAAGGGGCCGAATGCTAAACATCAGGACGAGAGAAGGAGAAAAAGGTCGCTGGAGAAGGAAGAGTGAGTGTTTGTCTCGTTGAGATGAGTGCAGGCTCTTGAAATCGGCAGTAAAATCACTGTTATTCCAGTGGAAACGCTTTACGCAAGTCTAATTCAGAGCTCAAGGCACTGCAGGCTGAATGACTCTCTTCGTGAGTTAGTTTGATCATCGTCAGGCTGATACGAGAGTGTGTTACTGAAGATTTAAGCCCTCTAGACACATCACACATAGTGTGTTTAGAGTTCATCTTGGTCACAGTTCCCCAGGGAACAGTTTAACACACTGTCCTGAACACACATTTTCACACATTAATGATGAATCAGGTTTTGTGGAGTGTGTTTACAGGTAGAAGCACAGAAACCTGCAGTGAAACGACAGCCTCTTTAATCTTTGTGCACAAAATTTAGTTTTGCAGTTTCGCTGGATGAGATTTGCCACAGCCGACTCTCAATGGCAGGAGTGTTTTGTAGAAATGAGTGTGTAAACGAGACAGAGCAGACACTCTGTGCTCTCAGAACAGTCTTGACTGTAAGGGGTCCGAGCTGAAACGGAAGCCAGCGGTCCTAATGCTCGCCCTGATGTTTATCACTGGAATTTAAACAGGAAGTGTAAATGCATACCCAGTGATAACCATAGCAACACATTTTAAAACCATACATACATTGAACAAATCAGAAAAGACTCACATTTTGTTGACTAAAATTTAAAAAAGGCTACTATTTTTTTGTAAATGTAATTTGTTTTTTTTAATTTGTGCTTTCATTAAAATTGAAATTTAGTTTAACCTAAGTGTCACCCCCCCTTTTTTAATATTGATGAAAATGCACGTTTCAAACTTAAATGGTTGTAATTGAAGAATGCTTTGGAATATAGATGTAAAATTGGTCTTGTTTTAAAGAGGACATTTGACAGATTTTTGCTGAAGTGACAAATTAAGAAAGTGAAACTGAAGTTTATAAAAAATTCTCAATGTAAAAAATTTAATTATTCATATTTTATATAAAATGTGTATTTTTAAAATCTGGGCGACTCTAAAACTGCTGAACAATCAAAGGCAAAAATCTGAACAAGTTTTAGGTTGATATCTCAAAAAATGAGCTTTCAGTGAGCTGTTGTTTGGCCGCAGTACCGAACGCTTCCACTAGGGCACAACCAGACTCCATCACTGCCCATATAAGGGCGCCTCTATTTCCATATGTGTTTGAGTGATATGAACCATTATTTATCACAATTTTCATACCGTTTATGAAGTAGACATTCTATTCAGAAGTAATATGAGAAGTTTGGCAGATTTTTGATATGAATTCAACCTCTAAGAAACATACAAAGAACACTCATGTGCGTTATAGCTCACTGCCACATCACATCACAAATGGCGAATGTATTTTTGTCAAGATTAGTTTAGGTTTAGTAAAGGATATTACTGTTTTAAAAATGTAATGGCTTTGGGTGACACTTAACAGGTTGCTTTAAGTATTAATTCACTTCAGAAAATTCAAGTTGTATCAAACATATATGCATTTCTTTCTTTTGCTGAACATAAAGGAAGATATTTTGAAGAATGTTGGTAACCAGACATTTGATAGACCCCTTTGACTTCCATAGCATTTTTTTCTTATGTCATTTTGAAATAAACTATTTCTTGAAGCATCATTATACTGTAAAACACACACCGTAAGATTTTAAAGTAAAGCATTACCATGATTATCATAAAGGGTTTTGACACATGTCTTATTGGGCACTTGCCTGATAATGTAGGATGTATTTACCACATGCCCAGTCAGTGTAGCTGTTGATTAAAGAGCGTTTCTGTGTCCGTGTTTCCTGCAGAGGTGTGTAGAGCAGCTGGTTAGATGCTGGGTGTGTAACTGCTGGAGTCAGGTGGAGAGGAGGCGGAGGAATGAACTGACCTCCAACACTCGTTTATTAATAACAGCTGTCAGCTGAAATCCCTCCAGAGCAGAGCCCAGAAACAGCGGTCCGCAGGCATGCACGAATGCGGCTCGCTCTGCTGGCACACACCCCGCTGCCTGCATGCTGGAGGTCTTCAGAGAGAGACGACATGCATGAACGGGGACAAAAGGCCCTGATCCCGGTTTCCTCTTGCTGTGACTCCTCCTTCAGGTCCAGCCAAGTTTAGTGTTTAAAGCTAAATAAAACCGCGTCTACAATGCATTTAACATTTGTAATGTGACATTATATAATAAAACGGAGTCATGCACCCGTCACTATTAGGCGCCAAGCTGGCTGTCATTATTTTCACGTCCTGTGCTGTTTAAAAGGGTCATATAATGTTAATATGAATCTAAATGAAAACTTTATAATATACTTTTATTAAAAATTTTCATTAGTGTTGTAAGAACACTAATTTTACCTGGTCAAGAACAGCTCTGTTTTCAGTGCCTTTAAAGGGATACTCCACATTTTTTGGAAAAAATAGGCTCATTTACAACTCCCCAGAGTTAAAAAGTTGGGTTTTACCATTTTCTAATGTATTCAGCCGATTTTTTTTTTATAATTTTTAAATATATTTAGAAGAATATCAGTAACCAGACAGTTTCTGGTCTCATTGACTTCCATAGTATATTTTATTTCCTACTATGGAAGTCAATGAGACCAGAACTGTCTGGTTACTGATATTCTTATAAATATCAGGAAATCGGCTGAATGGATTCAAAAACGGTAAAATTTCGACTGTTGTAAAATAAGCCTATTTTCAAAAAAAGTGGAGTATCCCTTTAAATGATAATGAGCTTCGCTGACTCCGCCCCTCTGTTCTGCGGGCGCTTTGACACAACGCACGTGGAGTGTTGCCTTGACAACAGTTGAGGGATGGCAGCTTGGCAGTGGGAGTCTCTAAGGAACCGTATCACTTTGAACCGAAGTCGGACCCGGAACACAGATGGCGGCTGCAGAGAAGTTCGACAATTAAGGCTCGAACCGTCACTTTGGTCTATTTTTGTATGTACTGGCTGGGTTGATTAGTAAGATTACGAACGCTGTGTTTACTGATGTAAAGGTTAGTTCGTTGGACGGATTGATGTTATATTTAATGGCCATTAACAACTTTTTTCACGATTTGCAAAGATTAAACAAACTTTACACTTACTTCTTCTGGAGGTGCAGCGGGACATAAATGTTTGAGCTCGTATCGGCAGAAAGTCTTGGCACTTCCTATTAGCCGCATTGTGTATCATCTTGGTTGCAGTTCCATTAGAATTCCACTGGAGGTGATCACGAGCGAGAGCAGAATGAATGGGAGTCTATGGGGCTAAACGGCTAAATGTGTCTCTCTCCTGCTTGTCGTTAAATCAACATAGATTTTATTGTTGATTCCGCAAGTTTAATATAGATTATAGGCCAAAAGTCAAATGAACGAGTACTGATGTCCTTTTGATGTCTTACAGTTAGGTCGTTGTTGGCCGGAACACGCTAGCATTCTGCTATTGTGTGACGTCATCACATTTTTGAACGGATTTAAAAATGCAATTTTCAGCTGAGTGTATTATCTTAGCCCTCCCTTTTGAATGCAACTTTCAAATTGCTTGACAAAAAATTACATCCTGAGAAAGTGGATTTCTGGGGGTGAAACCCCATAGACTCCCATTCATTCTGCACTCGACCGCGAGCGCCCCCGCATGGACAGAGACGTGTTACTGCAGCCAGTGCCAAATCTCTTCAATTAGACATTCTCTAGTACCGATTCTTTTTTTTTTTTTCAGGAATGGCTTTTTAGCAAAACCAGATTTACACGACCCTCTGGTGAGAAATGATTCGCGCAAACATGTACGCATTGACGTTGCTCGTGGGGAATATTCCATTCAATGGGATTGAATGGAACATTGACAATCCAACCATGTTAAACTATAACATTATTGGTTATTATTGGAAGTATAATATTTCAATTTCAGCATATGGTGTTTTTACATTTTAATTAAAAAGTCATGATAAATATATATATATATATATATATTTTTTTTTAGTATAACAATCACTGATAAATCATGCAACGTAAAACCATTAAGAAACTTTTCTCATCAATGGTTGTGCTGTGTATTAATTTTGTGTAAATCATGAAGCTTTTTTTTACATTTCTTTGATGTACAAAAATGCTGTTTTTCCGTTTTACTGCCTCTTTTGACCAGTTTAGACCTGTAAATATGATTTCAGTCAGTCATATCCAATGAACCTGCTCTGATCTTCCCCTTTGATTGATTAAAACTTTGTAAGTTTTAAACAACTCAACATTTTGACCCAGTGTTCTCTAAATCTGGATGAGGACATTTATTCAGCAATTTTCTGCAATTTTCCAGTGGTCGTTCCCACTCCCTATATTTGTCTCCTGGTTTCAAAAAACAAGTAGAAAGCTGAGGACGATGTGGTCCGCTTTTTCTGTCTGGAAACCTTCTGTGCACTGACAAATTCACCCCCAATACCGATTAAACATTTTCTCTGTGTTCTGGGTTGATGTTCACGTTCTCAATGGAGAATGACAAAAGAAAGAGAGTTTGTTGGGTGGGAATAAAGCAAACATCCTTTCTGGAGGTTTACTGGAGGCCTGCGGTGGCTGCAGCGTGGAGGCGCTGGCCAGATCTTACGAACTTTGATGTCTGCCGTCTTTGTTTCCTCCTAAACAGAGCGGTATTTTGAAGTTTATGTAAATAAACTCAGGAACCTGTTTTGTTGAAGGCCTGAGCTGCTCTGATGTGCATGGTGAAGGAGAGATGAAGAAGAGAGGAAGCGATCCCCTCCTCTTTTTGTCTCTTCTCTCAATTATTTTAGACTTTGATTTGAGGGTTTGAAACTTCCTGGTTTTCTCTGGATAATTATATACTCTCCATGAAAGACTTTCAGGCGTGATAAAACCACATTTTCTTGCAGTTTAGTATGTCTACTAAACCACCTTCAATATTTATCAATATATCTAATGATGTTGGTTATAAGATGCTATGAGAAATTCTGGGTAGTCGTGTGTGTGACGGATGTTTATTATGTTTATTTAATTCCATGATTCCTCCTTTTATATGTGTGGTGTGTGTTGGGTGTAGTTCTTCTAAGTCCATTTAAGCCAGGCAGGAAGTAGACATGGCATTATAATGGATGTTTAACCTGTACAGGTGTGCATGTAGATTACTGTTCAAAGGTTTGGGGTCAATAAGAACTTTCTTTTTATTAAAAAAATAAAAATTGTTGTGACCATGAATACATTTATACACTCTAAACAATGCTGGGTTGTTTGAGCCAAATGCTGGGTTAAAAATGCTATTAAAAAAATTGCAGTTGAAAGTGAAAGTTGTAGTTGGGTTAAAATTTGAAATTACGTTTTAACCCAACATTTGGGTTTGTCCATAGTTTGCCCAAATTTGGGCTCAAACAACCCAGCATTGTTTAGAGTGTAATGTTAAAGTATTTTAAAAATAGAAAGTGGTTATTTTATATTGTAATATTTTATATTCACAACATTTTTACTGTATTTTTGCATTAATAATTGCAACCTTGGTGAACTGAAGAGACTTCTTTCAAAAACTTTTGAACAGTATTGCATAATTTCTTTGTATACTGGGTTGTTTAAAAAAATGCTGGTTGTTTCAACCCAAATTTGGGTCAAATATGGACAAACCCAAATGCTGGGTTAAAAATGTAATTAAAAATATACAGTTGAAAGTGAAAGTTGTAGTTGGGTTAAAATTTGAAATTACGTTTTTAACCCAACATTTGGGTTTGTCCATAGTTTGCCCAAATTTGGGCTCAAACAACCCAGCATTGTTTAGAATGTAATGTTAAAGATTTTTAAAAATAAAAAGTGGTTATTTTATTATGTAATATTTCATATTCACAACATTTTTACTGTATTTTTGCATTTATAATTGCAGCCTTGGTGAACTGAAGAGACTTCTTTCAAAAACTTTTGAACAGTATTGCATAAATTCTTTGTATACTGGGTTGTTTTAAAAAAATGCTGGGTAACCCAAATTTGGGTCAAATATGGACAAAACCAAATGCTGGGTTAAAAATGTAATTAAAAATATACAGTTGAAAGTGAAAGTTGTAGTTGGGTTAAAATTTGAAATTACATTTTTAAAACAACATTTGGGTTTGTCCATATTTGACCCAAATTTGGGCTCAAACAACCCAGCATTGTTTAGAGTGTAATGTTAAAGTATTTTAAAAATAAAAAGTGGTTATTTTATATTGTAATATTTCATATTTACAACATTTTTACTGTATTTTTGCATTAATAATTGCAGCCTTGATGAACTGAAAAGACTTCTTTCAAAAATGTTGAACATCATTGCATAATGTCTTTGTATACTGGGTTGTTTAAAAAAATGCTTGGTAACCCAAATTTGGGTCAAATATGGACAAACCCAAGAACCCAGTTAAAATTTTTAATTACATTTTTAACCCAACATTTGGGTTTGTCCATATTTCACCCAAATTTGGGTTAAAACAACCCAGCATTGTTCAGAGTGCATGTTGTGTGTATAATTTAGGTAAGCGAGTGAAAGAGAGTGACAGAACATCAATATGGAAAGGGTGTCTTAAGTTTCCCTCCTAAGTTTATGACTGACCAATAAGCTGTCTACTTTAATTATGATTTGCATACTAAGCAGCGTTTGGTGATTTTTGGGAAGAGAATATCATCTTGGCCTCTGGTTGTTCAGCTTGATACGACACTCTTAAACTGTGGATTTGATTCTCGTATTCGACAGTTTGTAATCCCAGGATCTCATTTAGTTGTGTAATGGATATTAGAGCAGTTGTGTGTTCTGCAAAAGCCTCTGTCAGAGCCTCTAATGGGTTGTAATTGCCCTTATCAAAGGGACACAGAGCCATGTGCAGTTTACATTCAAACCCAACACCTTGTGTCACTTAGCGAATGTTTATTCATTACAAACTAAGCTGTGCTTGAAGCTTTCATTAGGCAGTTCTGATGACAGGAGTATGTGCACAAGCTAAATAAGAAGCACCCTCAGCAATTTGGGATAAACACGCTTGTTTTGTGCTTTTGAATTTCCTCAAAGAACATGGAAAACATTCAGATTTCCTCATAATATTTATGTTTAGATATTTTTCATTTTTAAAGCATAAAATGGTACACTGTAAAGTGTAAAAATGAATATGCTATGTCTAATCAATAAAAATGTGGCAACCGATTATAAGCAATATTATTAATTACATTTAACAAATTAGAATTGAGTAATAATTAATCAAATTAATTCCTTAAAAGTTAACCAGTAATAAGGCTATCACTTTTGAGAAAAATCAAATTCGAACGGTTATCAAATATCAAGCAATGCATTCGAATAAATTCAAATTTCTACGCTTCTGGATGAGATAGCAAACAATAAAATGCATAAAAATGCACGGTCTAATCATAGACTGTGAAACTTGCGCTAAACATTAAACAACCGGATAGTTTATTTATAGTTCGAATATGGATATTTCACGTCATGTTCGAATGCATATTCGAAAATCGAATAAAAAGTGACAGCCCTGAACCAGTAATGAGTATAAGTTAACCAGTAAAAGTTAACCAGTCAAATGATTGTGAAAAAATGATTGTTAAAACATAACCAACACCATCAGATAACCTTTTCTATGTGTTCATCTGACTGTTAAACTGGTATATCAGCCAAACAAAACTTAAAGTGAATGACTTAAGGGTCAAGAGCCCAATTAAAACAAACACCGATCAGCATAATGATGACTTAAAATTACAGTTTTCTCCTTCAGTGATTCTGCTTGTTAACATCAAGTGTCTTCAATATTGGCAATATAAAATAAATAGTTCTTCATTCATCTTTGACATCTTTTATTCAGATATTTTTGTGTAAATTTTAAATGGTTAACTTTAAAGAAATTAATTTGAATTATTACGCAATTCTTATGTGTTCAATTGAATTAATAATATTAATATTGCTTGCCACAATTTTATTGATTATATATAGCGTATTATTTTTTTACTTTAACTTTGAAACATGCATACTCTCCTGATCACTGCAAATATGACACATCAGTGCTGTCAGCGAAACCGATAACTAATCATAGACATGTTGTGCATCATAGTGGGACGCTCTCATGCCTGACTGTCAATTTATCGTATCTATGGGATGGATTGATAGAATTCAATTTCTACTGTAAACCTGATTTATTCTGGTTCGTTGCATGAATCAACTGTTCTTCATGATGGCATTTCATTGATGTGTACTCACCATTTACCCATTTCTGACATCCGCTCGAGTGCCGCTCGTCTCTCAAGTGTTTTAAAGGGGTTATTTTCCTTTACCCTACTGCTTTAAAACATCATAATTCATTTTGAAAAGAACGCACTGTGCACAGAGCTGTTTTTTTTGTCTGAAGTGACCCACAATTTTACGAGCCCGTTGGCTCCATTCGGCAAGAACTTTGTTTTTAATTGCCTTATGAACCTATAGGGAAAGAGAGTAGTGATGAGAGATGGAGAGGTCCTACGGTTCTGTCGAGGTGTACGACAGGACTGGGTTTATGAGAGGTGCCTAAATCTTTAAGAGCTTCGCAGCAGAGCGTGGCTGAGAAATGAGAGATCTGGGAGCAATTACAGAAGATAGAGAGAGGAGAGCAGAAAGGGGGAAAAATGAGTGAGTCAGTGAAAATCAGATGAAGAGATTTGGTTAGTCGTCGTGTGTGTGTGTGTGTGTTTGGGTAACTCGTGTTTCGGACTCCCAGAGGCTGACCAGATGCTGCATTTCTTGCTTAGATGAACAGCTTCTTTTTGAGGACGAGAGATGTGCAAATGACAGCTTTGGAGTGTTTAGGGCTACTGTGGGATGGCTTTAGTGTTCAATTAAGGTCTGTATTTCAATGTGCAACTTCATGTTCTTTAAATCAGGCAGTCTACATTTAGGCTAGACCAGTTATTGTGTGTATTTTAGGTTTCATTGAGTCACTACACTCTCAGAAAAAAGGTACAAAAGCTGTCACTGGGGCTGTACCTTTTCAAAAGGTAAACTTTTGTCCATTTTAGGTGCTAATATGTACATTTTAAGTGTTAATATGTACATTTCAGGAGCTAATATGTCAATTTTAGGTCCTAATATGTAGATTTTAGGTGGTAATACAGTATGTTCATTTTAGGTCCTAATATGTCCATTTCATGAGCTAAAATGTTCATTTTAGGTGATAATATGTACATTTAGGTACTAATATGTACATTTTAGGTGTTAATATGTCCATTTCATGAGCTAATATGTCCATTGTAGGTGGTAATATGTCCATTTTAGGTGCTAATATGTACATTTTAGGTGATAATATGTCCATTTCATGAGCTAATATGTACATTTAGGTACTAATATGTACATTTTAGGTGTAAATATGTACATTTCAGGTGCTAATATGTACATTTTAGGTGTAAATATGTACATTTCAGGTGCTAATATGTCCATTTTAGGTACTAATATGTGCATTTTAGGTGTTAATATGTACATTTTAGGTGCTAATATGTACCAATAAGGTACCAATATGCAGCTTTTGGGTACAAAAGTGTACCTTTTTGAAAAGGTACAGCCCCAGTGACAGCTTTTTTACCTTTTTTTCTGAGAGTGTATATTGCTTATGATTTTGAAATAAATGACTTGAAATGCAGTAGAAGTAAATTCAGAAGCTTTTGTTTCTGATTACGTTGAAACTCTATAATGGTAGAAGATGAGAAAGTGATGAAATTACAAGAGGAAATCTACCCAAAGATTAAGACGCCAGACAGTAGACATTAGTGGTTCAACGGATCACACAACTTACGGTTCGGATAAGGGGTGGGCGATATGGCAAAAATATCATATCGCGGATTTTTTTTCAAGAAAATCACGATTCTTTTTCAAGTTGGTTTTACTATTTTGCAAGTAACTGAGCATTACAGCCAAACTAATGTCCCTATTTTTAAAAACAAAGCCTTATAGGTAACAAAATATAAAAAAATGGCAGACATTTAGTCCAAAATATAAGATACAAATCTTTGTCATTATTTTCTTTGTTATGCACATTACACATACAAAACTTAATATACAAATGAAATAAACAGTGCTTTTAACAGTAGCATTGAAGAAAGTAATTCGATTAAATGAACAAATGTGAAAATAAAACGCAATAGACTTCACATACATTATACATTTGATTCTTGAGTAGCTACTATTAAAAGAGTGATTTGTTTTGTTGTTTTATTAAAGACAAGTTCAGTATTTTACACTTAAAGCCCTGTTTTAAGATCGTTTCGGATGAAATAGAACGGTTAAGATTGAAATTTGGACGTACATTTTTACAGCTCTGGATATCTAGCATGCTAGATGTTTTTCTGGGCTCGACGAGCGTCTTTGATGCGTTTTTGGCTCTTTCATACTAACAGATCGGCGAGCGTTCATCGCCCGCTAATCCCCGCGATTTGCATGCGAAAACACCCTGACCTGTCGCGAGCTCAACGATTTGCAAATCGGGCTTAAAATCACGTAGTGTCAACTATAGCCAGACCGATATATCGGTAGGCCGATATTATCGGCCGAATATTAGGGATTTCAAAACTATCGGTATCGGCACTTATAATGGCCGAAAAATTAATATTTCAAAAATAAAATAAAAACTTAAAATAAAAAAATGATTTTAGTTAAAACTCATAAATGACTACAAATAATTAATGTTAGGGAAATCTGTTAATGTTTTGTTGCACGTTTCTGAAATAAAAAATGTATATATCGGCCGATATATCAGAATTTACGAATTTTAAAACCAACAAATATTTGTATAAAAAAATCCTTTATCTGGTCAGGCTCTAGTGTGAACTTGGCTTAACTGTGTGACGTAAATTTTTTAAACACACACTTTTCTAATTTATATGTGTTAATTGCGTAAAATTATTTTAACGCGTTTTGAAATGAACCACATGCGTTTAATGCTGACAGCACTACTTTAAAATAAACATTCACAAATTTTTAGGCTTTTAGAGCCCAGATGGTTGTGGAATCATTCCCACGTGATTCGGCGCTTGAGTTCTTGTGATCTGGCAGGTTTGGGTGGGTCGGTGAGTCTGCTCACTGGCCCCTGTTTAAAAGCTGGCGGTGATGAGGTTCACGGGAGTCACACAGGGTTGCGGTACAGAAGAGAGCTGATCTGAACCCGGCAGCCGTGAAGGTGCTCTACAGTGCGCAGGGCAGAGCTGCAGGATGGCAGTGCCAGCTTGGTGCCCAGTCATCTGTGAGTCCAGCGTCAGGAGGGAGAGATCCGACTGTGCCAGCTCGCTTTACCCATCTCTCTCTCTCTCTCTCTCTCTCTCTCTCTCTCTCTCCTGCTCTCCCTCTCCCTCTCTCCCCTCTCTCTCCCTCTCTCTCTCTCTCTCTCTCTGGCCCTCTCCAGCTGTGGTGTATGGTGACTCAGCGGGACCATGGGTGCAGAGAGAGAGAGAGAGAAACTGCAGTATTACATTTGAGGTCATTTTTGTTAAACTCTTAACACATCCCAAGCGCAAATGCATAAATTCAGCCTGAGGCTAGCAATTCATAATCATGAAATTAGTATTCCTCAATAGCAATAAGAAATCCTTCTGGATCAGTATTTTTAATATAAATACTATTTCTGAGATGGTTTTGTTATATAATGACTAGTGGGTGACCGTTTTAATGTTTTAAATGGTTAATACTGATGTGCTTAATGTTTTTGTAATGTTTTTAAAAGTTTAAGTGTGTTAAACTCAGCAAGACTATTTTGTATTTTATGTGATGCAAAGCTGAATTTTCAGCATCATTACTGCCGTCAGTAATCATATACAGTCTAATATGCTGATTTGGTGCTCAAGAAACACTTCTTTGTTGAAAGCTGTAATATTTGTTGGTGGAAACCATGATTCTTTCAAGATGCTTTGATGAATAGAAAGTTCAAACTGAATGGCATGTATTTGAAATATAGGTGTTTTTACCGTTATATCCCCCTGAGACAAGAGATTCATGTATTCTCCATTTAATGCCATTTCTGTCTATAAGAAATTAGTGGTATAAAAGGGATCTCATTTGTGTTTTTTCTTTCAGAAAGTACACTACTCGGTCAAAAGTTTAAGATCGGTATCATTTTTTTATGCTTTTAAAAGAAGTTTACTGTTCACCAAGGCTGCAATTATTTGATAAAAAATACACAAAAAACACAGTAATATTGTGAAATATTATGACTATTTAAAATGACTTTTTTATGTTAATATATATTAAAATGTAATTTATTCCTCTGAAAAAAGCTGAATTTTCAGCATCATTACTCCAGTCTTCAGTGTCACATGATCCTTCACAAATCACTCTAATATGATGATTTTATGCTCCAAAAACATGTATGATTATTATCCATGTTGAAAACAGTTTTTTACATTTTTATTTCAGGATTCTTTAATGAATAGAAAGTTCAAAAGAACAGCTTTTATCTGAAATGGAAAGCTTTTGTTACATTAAACACTACCCTTTAAAAAAGTTTGGGGTCAGTAAGAATTTGT
Source organism: Hybognathus amarus (assembly GCA_030378365.1). Taxonomy (NCBI): domain Eukaryota; kingdom Metazoa; phylum Chordata; class Actinopteri; order Cypriniformes; family Leuciscidae; genus Hybognathus; species Hybognathus amarus. Next base: position 114,231 of record JAQIUQ010002549.1, on the reverse strand, counting down.
ATTTTATTTTTGGGGGAAATAAATAAGAAATCAATACTTCTATTCATCAAGGATGAGTTACATTGATCAAAAGTTACAGTAAAGACATTTATAATGTTAGAAAAGATTCTAATTAAATAAATGCTGTTCTTTTGAACTTTCTATTCATCAAATAATCCTGAAATAAAAATGTAAAAAACATAATAATCATAATCATACATGTTTTTGGAGCATAAAATCATCATATTAGAGTGATTTGTGAAGGATCATGTGACACTGAAGACTGGAGTAATTTTTTTTACTTTTTTCAGAGGAATAAATTACATTTTAATATATATTAACATAAAAAAGCCATTTTAAATTGTCAGAATATTTCACTGTATTTTTGTGTATTTTTATATCAAAAATGTTGCAGCCTTGGTGAGCAGAAGAGACTTCTTTTAAAAACATAAAAAATCTTACCGATCTTAAACTTTTGACTGGTAGTGTATATTTTGCAGGAATGATCCTGACAGATCTTTCGCTCTCTTTTCTCCGTCTGAGGAGCTATTTTCAGTTAAGCTGCCACTGATAACACAAGTTATCAACTCTGTGACGCCAGTGAAAACATTCACTGTTTCTGTGTGTTTTCACATTTCCTGTGGATATTATATTTTGCGTAGGAAGCTCATGGGGGTGCAGATGTCAGTGCCATGTTCATAAATGTGAGCAGGTCTGTTCAATTCTGAAGGACTACGCATGATACAATTTTCAAAAGTCTTGCGAAGAAATTATCAGTATGGGTTTCATGACCTTATTTCAGGGACATTCTTTTCTCACAAACCATGCATAAACGTCATTATCTCAAAAACTACAAACTTTTACATACATGCTGTGGATATATACTATTGTTGCAGAGTTTGTGCTGAATAAAGTGTAATAAGACTTTAGCCATGTCACAAGTAACAGAAATAAGCACAATAGTCAGACGCATGCCCCAGAGGGTTAACTTCATTGGCTGTTTGTGTGGACACTTCCTCCCTCTATTCATTCATAAAAACAGCACGTATGAAAGCCAGAACTGAGGCAATAACTCAAGTACACATCACACTGGTTTGTTTTTATAAAGAAAGCATAGCAGATTCATCTCAGATACTTTAATTTTAGATTGGAAGGATGTTGAATTACCACAAATGCTGTGTGCTGATCTGGTGTCAGGATGTCTCACCCTGTAATCACCGCTGGGAAAGCGAGAGTGGATCGCTGTATGGCTTCGGCCACATTCTAATCACTCCTTTTGGAAAACGAACAGAAGGCAGAAACACGGTAGGGAGAAGGTGCTCTGATTGGGAGCGGGATGAAGAGAAGCTCCTCACAGGAAGGAGGTCTCGGCCTGAACGGATCCCCTCTGCTTCTTCCAGAGTGGCCTCCGTTTGAGAGACTCGAGCCAAAGTCAGACAACTGTAATCAGCTGTCCACAAATACTGTCATTCACTAAATCAGGGGCCATGGAGGATAAGAGTGTGTGTGTGTGTGTAGAGAGGCTCTCATTCTTGTCTTGGAGGAACCGTGTGTGTGTGTGTGTGTGTGTCATAGAGAGGCTCTTCAGAGCACATTTTCAGCTCTACTGCAAAACTCAGATGTTAGAGCTCATGATTTGGTTCCGATTTGAATATCTTTTCTTATAAATGTGAAATGTCATTTTACAGAACAAAAAAAAAATTCTTAATACTTTTTTTAGTTTTACCTTAAAGGGATACGCCACTTTTTTTCAGAATTTCACTATGTTGTTCCCTTAAAGGGATAGTTCACTTTGAAATTAATTTTTTGGTATGTTCTATCTTCCCTCAAGGGCATCCAAGATGTAGGTGTCTCTTGTTTTCGCAGTAGTTTCAATTTTGATATTTTTAGGTCAAACCGTTCTTGTCTGTCAGTCATATAATGCGAGGTCTATGGTCACCACCTCAAAGAGCATGCACAGAGAAGTCCAAATTAAACATCGATTTAATGACTCGTAAATGTAAGTACACATTGATGGCCTAAGACACGAAACGAAGCGGTTTGTGTGAGAAAACGAAGCAGTATTTATAGTAATTTCTACCTCTTGGACCACAGCCACGTCCAAGTGATCTGAGGACGAGAGCGCTTCGAGTCTGCACAGAAGTTCACGGAGTGATGACATTACTGCGACATCACATTGATCCAAGAGCTAAAACACTAGTGCCACTTTCTTTCTTTTCTATTTTTTAAGGGAATAGTCCACCCAAAAATAATTTACTCACCCTCATGTCATCCCAAAGCTGGACGCCTTTCTTCTGCTGAACACAAAATACATAAAAGAATATTGAGGACTAAACAACATTGGAACCCATTGACTTCCATTGAATGATCAAAAAGATAAACACTAATTTTTTGAGAAACATTCCTCAAAATATCTTCATATCACAGAAGAAAGCAAGTCATACAGGTTTAGATTGAGTAAGTGATGACAGAATTTTCACTTTTCAGTGTATTATTCCTTTTAGAGGACTTCTTATTTATCGATATAGAGCTTTATTATTTTTTTCCCTGAAGATCTAATGCTGGTTGTAGGTAATTTTCTACCTTTTTTTGACACTGTGTTTTTAAGAATTCTTTATGTAAATGACCTCAGTATTAGATATCACGCTCTTTATCCCTAAAACCGTATTCTGGACAAATGTGGGCAAAATAGTTTTGATTTATTTTTTACAAATACTTCCCTTGATCTGAGCGGTTCAAGACTTGGCTACTTTTCCTAAGTTTGCCTCCTGAACACACAATTTTTTTTACTCAATTCTACAATGTTAAGTGGGTGAAAAAACTCCTTAACCTTGTATTTGGGTCAAAATAGGCACCCATAGAAATGAATGGGAAAAACTGTAATTTAGAGCATTCTAAAATAAGCCAAAATAAGACACCAGGTGACAGCAAAGTCACTTCATCTTTAGGTTTTAGCTTTAAGAACTTATTGGAATGATATTTTAATGCAGTTAAAAAAATTGTAAAAATAATAGAAAATATGGTACTTTTTGAAGTAAATAAATTCAAAAATACCCCCAAAATAAAAAAAAACACCATAAATGGATAGACAAAACTTTATCGAAGACAGTGATATAACATTTATAATAAATAAAAATTCTCTGTGCCCACATTTGTCCACAATTACAGGATTAAGGGCTATAAAGTGAATACGGTTCGAGGTCTACATCAAATGCGTTACTATGCTGATGTTGTTTACCTCTTAATGTCCCTTAAAATTTCTCCACAAAAAAGACCATTCGGTCCATTTAATTCTATTCGGTTTATTTCTATGGAGGCTCAGAGAGGGAAAGATGTTCCTTGAGAAACACCAGTGACCCTGCGACAGATCTCTCACACACTCTCACACACACTCACTGCTGCAGAGAGAGAGGAGGCTGTGTCCTTCTGGGAACCCGAGAGAGGTCATTCAGTGTCTTGAGTGTGTCCTTGTCCATGCTGTTGGCATTCTCCATCAGCGCTACTGCTCTGAAAACACAAGCAGGTGTGTGAGCAGATTGGGGAAAAGTTCCTCTCCTCTTCCATTTCTCCGGCTCCTCCCTGGAGCCCGTCGTCTGTGTTTCTGAGCTGGGAATACATCTTCATAACTCAGATCTCATTTTAATAAGTGTCAGAAGCAGATTCCTGCTCAATAATGGGTGACGGTGGCTCATATCACTCACTAGCCTCTTCCCTACGTGTCGTAGAGAGAAATGCCGCTGGCTCTCTCAGGCAGGAGGGCACCTGTGTTTCACCGAGCTGTGTACGTGTTTCCTCGGAAATAATGCGAGTTGTATAAGTGTAACAGTCTTTCACCGTGCTGTCTGTCTCTCTTCTCCAGGAGGATTTAGGCAGTCGGGTCGTCGGGTTGTCACCACAGAGAAAGCAGGATAGAAAGTAATTGCGTTGTTGCAGTGCTTGTAGAAATCCCATCAGCCCTGTGGGCAGGCCTGTCACAGAGCATAAAGAGTAGGCTAAAAACTTAAGCATCTTCAGACAGGGCAGCGGCGAGCTGAGGAGGACGCAGATGAAACAACTGCTGCTAGTGCAGGAACAGGGCGAGCTGCTGTTTCCATTAGCTGGATCTGTGCTGATAAGAACAGGGATGCTGGGAAATATCCAGGTTGAACGACCCTGATAACCCCAGAAAGCCTGCCGGGTGGATGTGATCTTGTTTTAGGGAGTGATCTCCGGCCACTGGCTTGATTTGCATCAGGAATGAGTGTCACACGGGCTCATGCAAATAGACAGGTAGATAAAGTGCTGGGCGGTTTGACCAAAAATTTATATCACGTCTTTTTCTTTTTTTGCATTTAAGCCGGTTTTCTGTTTATTTGAACAGTTTTTTCCTTTAAATAATCTGGTGTTCAAAGCATTTTCTACTGGTTGAGAGAGAATTACTAATGACTTATTCGTTAAAGGAGTAGTTCACTTAAAAAAAAAAAAAAAAACTTTTGCTAATAATTCACTGACTCCCATGTCATCCAAGATGTCCATGTCTTTCTTTCTTCAGTTGAAAAGAAATTAAGGTTTTTGATGAAAATATTCCAGGATTTTCTCCATATAATGGACTTCAATGGGGTCCAAACGGTTCAAGGTCCAAATGAGAGTTTCAGTGCAGCTTCAAAGGGCTTTAAACGATTCCAGACGTTGAATAAGGGTCTTATCTAGCGAAACGATCGGTGTTATAAAGTGTTATTTTATAGCGGCCAGTCTTGTCATGTACAGGTCATAAGGTCAAAATTCAGCCTCTTTTTATTGTAATTTTTATAGTGGCACTACAGAAACGGATAAATCTCATTCTCACTGTGTATTTGTTAACAAATATTTTCTATATTCTCTTTTTCTATCGCTTGGTGTTTCATCTTAATGTTTGTTGCTAAAACTTAGGAAAATTAATGATTCATCTTCTTCTCGTGTTTTTTTGTTGAACAATTACAAGTACAGTAAAAAAAATCATGCAAATTTAACCTTACGAACACAATGATCTGAATAGAAGTGTGAGTGATCTAGGTGTCTGCTGGCTCATGTTTTTCTTTTTCACTTTCTCTCACCAGATGGTCACAAGAACAAAGAAGATATTTGTGGGTGGATTATCCGCGAGCACAGTCGTTGAAGACGTGAAACAGTATTTTGAACAATTTGGAAAGGTAAGACCAGAACCTCACTCCCTAACTAACCTCTTCAGAGACCCATGCCTCGCTCATGTCTGCTCCGCTGGTGTTCGTTACAGTGCAGGGCTGGAAATGAGGGCACAGGTGTGTGAAGGCGGTGTGGTTGATTCAGGAAACTGTTGCTGGTCTTTTCAGTGATGTTGAAACTTAGACTGTAGAATGAAGTATTGATATCGAAACATTTACTGCCAAGTACACTGACACTGATTAGAACCTGAAAGTCTGACTGTGGCTGGGGGGCGGGGTTTAAGTGTGCTGGGTGGGGCTAGAATGTCTGGGGGTGGAGTTGGATTTTGCTGGGGGTGGAGTTTAAGTTTGCTAGGTTGGGCTAGAATGACTAGGGCGGAGTTTGAGTGTGCTGGGTGGGGCTAAAATGACTGGTGGGGGGGGTTGTGTTTGCTGGGTGGGGCTAGAATGACTAGGGGTGGAGTTTGATTTTGCTGGGTGTGGCTAGAATGACTGGGGGTGGAGTTTAAGTTTTCTGTGTGTGGCTAGAATGACTGGGGGTGGAGTTTGAGTTTGCTGGGTGGGGCTAGAATGACTAGGGGTGGAGTTTGATTTTGCTGGGTGGGGCTAGAATGACTGGGGGAGGGGTTTAAGTGTGCTGGGTGGGGCTAGAATGACTGGGGGAGGAGTTTGAGCTTTCTGGGTGGGGCTAGAATGACTGGGGGAGGAGTTTGAGCTTTCTGGGTGGGGCTAGAATGACTGGGGGCAGAGTTTATGTGTGCTGGGTGGGGCTAGAATGACTGGGGTGGAGTTTGAGTTTGCTGGGTGGGGCTAGAATGACTAGGGGTGGAGTTTGATTTTGCTGGGTGGGGCTAGAATGACTGGGGGTGGAGTTTGTGTTTGCTGGGTGTGGCTAGAATTGAGCTGGGGGTGAAGTTTAGAGTTTTCTGGGTGGGGCTAGAATGACTGGGGGGGAGTTTGAGCTTTCTGGGTGGGGCTAGAATGACTGGGGGTGGAGTTTGAGCTTGCTGGGTGGGGCTAGAATGACTGGGGGTGGAGTTTGAGTTTGCTGGGTGGGGCTAGAATGACTGGGGGTGGAGTTTAAGTTTGCTGGGTGGGGCTAGAATGACTTGGGTGGAGTTTGAGTTTGCACACACAGAATGCACAAATTTATCAAGTATTTAAAGCTGTACTGTGTCATTTCTCTTGACTGGAGCTGAAAAGCATCTGGACGTGTGTCTGGACGTGTGTGGGGCTAGAATGGCTGGGGGTGGGGTTTGAGTTTACTGGGTGGGGCTAGAAAGACTGGGGGTGGGGTTAGAGTTTGCTGGGTGCGAATAGAATGGTTTCTAATGGTGAATGGAATGGACAAAGTTTTTAACCAGCATGCACTGCTTCAAGTAAGATGCTGATTGATTTGTCGTACCTTTATGGATGGGCATGAGGGTTGAAGTTGGGTGTGGTGTTTGGGCCGGGAACTTGAACCGTAGGTATAGCTAGATTTGTTTTGGTTCAGGGAATACAGGACGAGTCAGATTGTTTTTGTTATATTGTTGCCATAGATTTGGAAATTTCTACTCTTGAATAAAAGACTGCAGGCTGTTAGAATTACCTGTCTGCTTATGTAAATAAGAATGAATCGGAGAGTAAATATTCACCACGACGGACGCAATCATCCAGGCTGAGCAGGAATCAGTGTGATTGAATGTGTCGTCTGAAAATCAGAGCACAGTCTCTCTCTTTCTCTACAGACTGGATTCAGCCTCTCTTTCTCAGGTGGATTTTTATGTTTATTAATAAACTGACCATCCCCTGCACCCTGCCATTATCTCTGTCTGTCTGTGCAGCGCTGAGACTCCCGCAGATGGGAACCCGCTCCTTTAGACTGAGAGAGAGAGAGCAGTCAGGCCGTTCACATGTCTGGACTGGACATGTTTGGAATTTCTTAGTGCGCTTAAATGCCATCTCTGTGTGTGTGTGTGTTAAAGTTCAGTTGTCTTTTTATGAATGTGGTTTATGTGGGGTGAATTTGTGTATGTTTCTAAATTTGTGTAAGCGTGTTTTTGGGTAGTTGTGGCAGTTGGTTACGAACTGAAATGAGGAAACAGGTGTTGATTTCAGTTTTCATCTGTCAGGGAAAAAACGTTTTAGTGTTTTCAGCAAGGTGAGCAACAGTGCCTCTTTTTCATTCACATCTAATTAAATCTCGGGTCTGTTCTGGTTTATCAGTCTGCACTTTTTGGTTTGGTACCGGTGGTCCACTGTGATGGAGGGAAAGAAACGGAGAATCTGTTTTGATGTTCTTCACGCAGGTGTGTGCTCATACAGGGAGGAGAACATACACGAGTGTGTACTGGAGGATGTTGGCTCAAGTGCAGCTCTGAACATCACACAGAGACACAGCTGGCCATCGCTCAGAACGACTCCCTCCACACACACACGAGAGAGAGAGAGAGAGAGACGGCTGCCACCTCAGGGTGCTTGTGCTCTTCCGCTCAGAGGAAACAGAGAATTGTTTTTCAGAGGATACAATGATGGTGGGGTCAGAGACAGGAAATGTGTTTCTGATATCATGGCAGATGTTTAGTGTGCATTGAGATTTTCTAAATAGCAGGTCGGTAATTTAAAAAAAGGCAGATGACTGTTTCCGTTAGTGTGGCGTCTAAGTGCATCGCTTAATTTAGTGACATGAATGCATAATAACTGCAGCCAAATGGATTTAATGACCATTAGCAGATGTTCACTGCCCCGGCTACTGCAAAACAACCATTTAAAAACATTGAAATACATGATATAGATGCTAGAGGTTTTTTTTTCTTATCTAAGATTTTTAGAAAAAATAAGAGTGTGTAAGGATGTTCTCATTCTTTTTATTATTTTGTATTTGTCATATTTGTCATTGAAAATCTAGTGTCTGTGAGCTATAATTCTGATTTAGTTTCAGGTGCACATTTTCATAACTTTACATTCCGTGGCCTATATAATACCACATCTGCTTTCAGGGTAGATGTTCAGTCATATTTGCCTACAGCGAGTGCATGTACGCTGGTCAAATAAAAGCATCTTCCCTTGAAAAGAAATTATGTTTTAGAAATGAGCATGGCTCATGGTTTTGCCTGATATTCTTGTGGCTTTGTTGTTAAGGTGTGTGATGTTGTCTTTTGAGATAATATACAAGATTAGATATTGTACACATTCAAAAGTTTGGGGTCAGCAAGGATGCATTAAATGATTCAAGTGATGAGATGTATAATGTTAAAAAAGATTTCTGATGATAATAAATTAGCAAATTAGAATGATTCCTGAAAGGACAGGAACAGGTGAAAAAAAAAGCTGAACTTTTAACTTTTGAGACGCAGATAAAGACACGATCACAAACGGTTAAAGGCATCCATCTAGTGCGTTTACATTGAAAACAATGGGGTAATCCTACCCATCTTTACCAATCCTACCAATCTCTGCCCCCTGATCCCTAACCCCACCTCTAATACTACCCATCTCCACCCCCTGATCCCTAACCCCACCCCAATTCTACCCATCTCCACCCCCTGATCCCTAACCCCACCCCCAATTCTACCCATCTCCGCCCCTGATCCCTAACCCCACCCCTAATCCTACCCATCTCCACCCTCTAATCCCTAACCCCACCCCTAATCCTACCCATCTCTACCCCTGATCCCTAACCCCACCCCTAATCCTACCCATCTCCACCCCTGATCCCTAACCCCACCCCTAATCCTACCAATCTCCGCCCACTGATCCCTAACCACACCCCTAATCCTACCAATGTCCACCCCCTGATCCCTAACCCCACGCTTAATCCTACCCATCTCCACCCCCTGATCCCTAACCCCACCCCCAATTCTACCCATCTCCGCCCCTGATCCCTAACCCCACCCTAATCCTACCCATCTCCACCCCTTGATCCCTAACCCCACCCTAATCCTACCCATCTCCACCCCTGATCCCTAACCCCACCCCTAATCCTACCCATCTCCACCCCTGATCCCTGACCCCACCCTAATCCTACCCATCTACCCCTGATCCCTAACCCCACCCCTAATCCTACCCATCTCCACCCCTGATCCCTAACCCCACCCCTAATCCTACCAATCTCGCCCCTGATCCCTAACCACACCCCTAATCCTACCAATGTCCACCCCTGATCCCTAACCCCACGCTTAATCCTACCCATCTCCACCCCCTGATCCTAACCCCACCCCAATCCTACCCATCTCCGCCCCTGATCCCTAACCCCACCTCAATCCTACCCATCTCCACCCCCTGATCCCTAACCCCACCCTAATCCTCACCCATCTCCACCCCTGATCCCTAACCCCACCCCTAATCCTACCATCTCCGCCCCTGATCCCTAAGCCACACCCTCAATCCTACCAATCTCCACCCTCTGATCCCTAACCCCACCCTTAATCCTACCAATCTCCGCCCCCTGATCCCTAACCCCACCCCTAATCCTACCAATCTCCACCCCCTGATCCCTAACCCCACCCTTTATCCTACCAATCTCCGCCCCCTGATCCCTAACCCCACCTCTAATACTACCCATCTCCGCCCCTGATCCCTAACCCCACCCCTAATCCTACCCATCTCCACCCCTTGATCCCTAACCCCACCCCTAATCCTACCCATCTCCACCCCTGATCCCTAACCCCACCCTTAATCCTACCAATCTCCGCCCCCTGATCCCTAACCCCACCCCTAATCCTACCCATCTCCGCCCCCTGATCCCTAACCCCACCCTTTATCCTACCAATCTCCGCCCCCTGATCCCTAACCCCACCTCTAATACTACCCATCTCCACCCACTGATCCCTAACCCCACCCCCAATTCTACCCATCTCCACCCCTGATCCCTAACCCCACCCTAATCCTACCCATCTCCGCCCCCTGACCCCTGAACCCCACCCCTAATCCTACCAATCTCCGCCCCTCCTGATCCCTAACCCCACCCCTAATCCTACCCATCTCCGCCCCATGATCCCTAACCCCACCCCCAATCTCTACCCATCTCCACCCCCCTGACCCCTAACCCCACCCCTAATCCTACCCATCTCCGCCCCTTAGATCTGGATCCAACTCCGCCCCCTGGATCTCGATGTACTGCAGTGAGGTGTTACTGGGAAATAAGGGAACGCATCTGGTATTTTTTGTCATTTTAATTTTAAACACAGGAAAAGTTCTTTAGAGAGTCTGTTATCTTGTTGAAACCTCAATGGAGGTATTGCTGATTTCCAAGTGAGATCAGTTTGAGGCGGGTTGAATAATGTTCTAACAGACTCTGATTGGATGGGTTTTCTAGTTGTTGTGAATTCTCCTGGCTCTTGGTGTGATGGTGTTTGCATGCAGAAAGGCATGAGATGATGTCCCCCTCTCTGACATTTACAGGAGCTGATCACTTGGCTGCCTGTGTGCCCACAGGGGCTACAGGAACGCACCCAATGCTGCAGCATGAGTGTGATATTTAGGCTTCATCCCTCTGTAAATGGAGTGTGTCTGTGTGGTGATCTCATAAATGCTCTGATACTGATCCTGAAACAGGCCAGTGCTCCTCAGGCATCCGCTGATACCCAGTGGCATCAGTCTGGCCCATGTGTTTTAGGAGGAGTCATCACTGACAAGCTGAATCTCAGAGAATTTTATGACCAACCTGTGATTGACAGCAGCTCTTCAACCGAAAGAGGAATGACATTCAAGTGTCATATTGTCATGTGCTCCTGAGAGTGCTTCTCAAAGAAAAGTCTTTTGTGCTTTTGACGTGTTTGTAAACGCACTGAAGCATTTCCAGGCTTCATAATTGTGAAGGCTGTTCCAAAAAGTACTTAATTTAATTCTATGGCAGTCACTGAGAAGCCAATATCTGAATGTAAAACGAAAAAATACTAATATATGAATATATTCATATAATACTGAAATATATTGATTAAAATTGTTGGCTCCATTGCCGGGTTTTCTTTCTTTTTTTACTTTTTTCTAAACACAGGACAGCCAACACAACACTCACCGCTTCATCCGCTGTTTGTTTACGTTCATTTCCGGAAGTCACTCGCTACTAGTTTCGCCTTCTCGATGACATCACGCGCCTCGTTAAAGATGGCATGCGATGATTGGTCAGGAAGCAACGTGTACTCTGACATGTGTCTTGTCCATGACATGACAAGATTTTAGGAGTCAAAATCGCGTAATATGACACAGTGACTATCGTAACAGACAAAAAATCGTGCAATCTGACAGTGACTATCGTAACAGACAAAAAATTGCGTAATATGACAGTGACTATCGTAATAGACAAAAAAAATAATTGCGTAATCTGACAGTGACTATCGTAACAGACAAAACAAATCATGTAATCTGACAGTCACTATCCTAACAGACAAAAAATACGTAATCTGACAGTGACTATCATAACAGACAAAAAATACGTAATCTGACAGTGACTATTGTAACAGACAAAAAAAGTGTAATCTGACAGTGACTATCGTAACAGACAAAAGAAGTGTAATCTGACAGTGACTATTGTAACAGACAAAAAAATTGCGTAATCTGACAGTGACTATCGTAACAGACAAAAATACGTAATCTGACAGTGACTATCATAACAGACAAAAAAATTGCGTAATCTGACAGTGACTATTGTAACAGACAAAAAAATTGCGTAATCTGACAGTGACTATCGTAACAGACAAAATACGTAATCTGACAGTGACTATCATAACAGACAAAAAAGTTGCGTAATCTGACAGTGACTATCGTAACAGACAAAAAAATTGCGTAATCTGACAGTGACTATTGTAACAGACAAAAAAAATTGCGTAATCTGACAGTGACTATTGTAACAGACAAAAAATACGTAATCTGACAGTGACTATTGTAACAGACAAAAAAATTGCGTAATCTGACAGTGACTATTGTAACAGACAAAATACGTAATCTGACAGTGACTATCATAACAGACAAAAAAATTGCGTAATCTGACAGTGACTATCGTAACAGACAAAAAAATTGCGTAATCTGACAGTGACTATTGTAACAGACAAAAAAATTGCGTAATCTGACAGTGACTATTGTAACAGACAAAAATACGTAATCTGACAGTGACTATCGTAACAGACAAAAAAATTGCGTAATCTGACAGTGACTATTGTAACAGACAAAAAAATCACGTAATCTGACAGTGACTATCGTAACAGACAAAAAGAAATTGCGTAATCTGACAGTGACTATCGTAACAGACAAAAAAATTGCGTAATCTGACAGTGACTATTGTAACAGACAAAAAAATTGCGTAATCTGACAGTGACTATCGTAACAGACAAAAAAATTGCGTAATCTGACAAGTGACTATCGTAACAGACAAAAAAAATCATGTAATCTGACAGTGACTATCGTAACAGACAAAAAAATTGCGTAATCTGACAGTGACTATTGTAACAGACAAAAAAATAGTGTAATCTGACATTGACTATCGTAACAGACAAAAAATACGTAATCTGACAGTGACTATCATAACAGACAAAAAAAATTGCGTAATCTGACACAGTGACTGATTGTGTAACAGACAAAAAAAAAACGTGTAATCTGAACCAGGCATAATGGTTAATAGCTGATATTTAATGGTATTGGTTGATGTCAAATTTTTATTGTGTGATATTGGATATTTTAGTGTTTTGCACCAATTTTTGTCTCGCACTATTTCTTGAAAACGTTCTATTTTATGGAAGCCAAAGGGTCCAATGTTGTTTTGTACCCAGCGTTAATAAATAATATCATAGATTTGGATGGACACTGAGGATTAGTAAACTTTCAGTTTCATTCACTATCCCTTTAGGCATCACAACATTGACTTGACAAACTAGTGTTTTATTTTTAAACGGATTAAATTGATGTTGTGATTTACAATGATTTTACATTGTTGAACATTTACTGTAAAAAATTGAATTTAGTTTGTCACAATTATTCTCTTTGCCAATAGACTGAATGTCACAGATGTTGTCGATTAGACTCTAATGTGTGTTTCCTTTTTAACCTTCTCTTATCCACTTGCTTCTTAAAGTTATTGACTTGACTTCGACTTGCAGAGTTTAGCGTTTTATGTCTTTAGTACATGAACCCTGGCAGTCTGAACTGCTCTGACAGAACTGAAATCTAATTGGGTTCAGAGCGAGTCTCAGACGAATGTGCTGAGTACGCAGATTCTCTCTCTCTACCTTTACGGTTTGATCGCTCACGTACTTCGGTACATAAACTCACAACCTCTCCCGAGACGACTTCCGCCCACAGGCTGTCCTCTTAAAAGACAAAGAGTTATGTCCTTGTTTTCCTCTCTCTCTGTCCTGTGTGTATGGATGTGTGTGTCAGGAGAGAGCATTAAGCCAGAGTGGATGAATTAACATCTTGCTCCAGATTAGGAGGATTTTTTTGTCTAAATCCTCTTATTTCCCACACTTCAACAAACACACTTGGTGTTTGTATGTGTAAGCTTTTTCCCCTGTAAATATCCTGAATAAACAAAGCTCTTCTTTATAATATCAGACAATTCAGGCTGAGAAGGACCTCACACACACACACACACACACGCTCAGACCTTAAGTAACCTCATCTGTTCACATTCATTCATGCTTCATTTGTCTCCTGCTATTTGAGTGTCTATGATTAACTGAGAAATTAAAGGATTAGTTCACCCGTAAATGAAAATCCTGCCATTGTTTACTCACCCTTGTGTTGTTCCAGAACAAAGAAAATGATTTTCTTTTTTTAATGTGGAACACAAAGAGATATTTTGACGTTATAGTGACCAGGGGCTGGGGCTATCTCATAAGAAGTGTGTGTTATATTCCTCTGAAGCCATACTGTGCAATAGCTTTGTGTCGTAAAAAATGATGTCGTAATTCTCTGATAATCTCCTTTTGTGGATCAGAGATGAAAGAAAAGGTTTGGTACAACATGAGGGTGGTGTGATGATAGGATTTTCATCTTTGCGTGAATTAGTTTGGTTCTATGCTAATTTAAACATTTTGTTGTTGTTGTTGAAAGAAGTCCCTTATGCCCACCAAGGCAAAAATACAGTAATATTTTGAAATATTACAATTGTTTTCTATTTGAATATATTTTTAAAAAATGTAATTCATTCTTGATTGCAAAGCTGAATTTATTCAGTGTCACATGATTCTTCAGAAATCGCTAATTTAATGCTCAAGAAACATTTACCAATGTTTAAAACGTTTGTGTTGCTTAACCTTCAAATGGCCTTCGTTTCCTGTTTTACACTTCTGGGCTTCGGGGTCTATACGACCCCAACAATTGATTAAGTAATTGTACAAAAAATATAAATTTTTAATCATACAAGTAATATATAATTTTTTTCGTTTACTTCTCATCTATTCATTAATGCTGTGTTTTTGAAGATATAAAGTACTTTTGTATCCATATACCACACAATTCCTCAACTACACCATTAGCTTGCATATGAAATATTATTTTTTGATGATACATTGCATTTATGCTCTAGCACTAGGCCTTCATTTCTGTGTAAAAATTTTCAGATTTATGAATTTTTTTTTTTTACACATGAAGACATTTTTTTTTCATATTTCCCATTAATTTCAATGTGGGGTCATATTGACCCCGAAGACCAAAAGTGTAAAAAATTTTTTTACATACCTTCAGAATCAGAACAACTGAATCAAGCCCAGTTTTTGTGTGTGTATAGATAGATAATGTATGAAAAGTCACAAAATCGTATTCCACTGAGATGAAGGGAACCTTTTTTTATGAAGTAAAAGTCAATTGAGGGCTTTTATTTTGGTGGAAACTGCTTTTTTTCAGTATTCTTTGATGAATAGAATAATCTGTATTGTCCATTTTGATCCCAATTGAATTTTGAATAAAAGTATTAATTTATTTAAAAGATCTGACAGACTAAATCGTTTAAATAAACTGTTGTGTACATCTTTCACTTAAATGTGTATGATCTACAGATTAAATCATTGAGGGAGAATCAGCAGATGTAACACACTCTCATGAGGGAGACATTTCACACACTGTAGCTTCAATATGTCTGTGACCCGGTGACTTTGGAACGGTTTTAATTATAGCGAATTTTGCGAGTGAGGTTTAATGTCTCTGTCTGCGGTGACCCCTGACCTTTGGATGCAGCCCAGCTAAAAGCAATATAAGGAAAGAATTCATGACATGAACCTCCACTAAAATCAGTTTTTTCTATTCGCAAGATGTGATTTTGCACATGCTTTAAATGTAACTTTTCTTCTAAAATCACAACAGCACAACACACACTCTCATGTCCATTTCCTTGTTCTTCAAATATGATTGAATCATCAAGGCAAAGCCAGAAACTTCATAGTCATGACTTCCTCAGTATCTCTCTAGTGACTTCTATGGTAATCGTCTTTATCAATGATTTTGATGACTCTTATTTAAATGATCAGACAAAAAACGTGGGATTTGACTCTGAATCTAGCTTTAATAAACAAATTTGACCTCTGCCTATATCTTCCACTGACCCAGACGCCTGCGACAAGCTTTTCTGAATCTGTGAGTAGCATTCTGGGTAATTGATTTTTTTATTTGGAGCAGAAAGCTGGTACATGTTCCTGACCCCCGCCCAGTTTCTTTACACACAAAGAGATGATTCTGATTCGTCTGTCTGAAACCTTTTCTCATTGGTATCTTTATTTAGAGAGAAATAAGGGAAGTTTCCACACTGTCTTTAATCAGTGCCTCTTCATAAGGGTTCTGCTGGAACAGCTGCTCACACAAGCTGGGTCTTTAGTTCATTCATGAAAGATGAACTACAGGCTCCTGTTACTTCCAAAAAAATTATTTTTGATTAGGGCTGGGATAATTTTTTTTTTAAATTATTAATCTAGCGATTATTTTTTCGATGCATTCGATTAATCATAACGATTAATTTTCCCAATCTGAAAAATACCAGTATCTCCCGATTAATTGACTAATAGCAATTTATACATGTTGACTTTAATATCTGAATGGAAAAAAACATGAATTCCTTAACATTGCATTTATGTTTATTGCTCTTAAAATTCCAAAATAAAAGACTAAACAAGTGCAAAGTAAAGCATTTTTAGTCAGATGTAGCATTTAATAAAACCTCAAAGCCTTGAAAACACACAGGCCTAGCTTAATGAAAAAAAGTGCAATCCGTCACGACACATTAATGTAGACTGGCCATATCTATACAAAATGCCATCACAAGTGACATATACTACTATAATTTTAATTTGACTTGAAATAAATGACTTTTAAGGCTAAAAAGAAACCGTATGCTTTCAGCGAGAGTGTTTTTATATTAACACAGCAGTGTTCAGTGGATTAAATCATTTACTAAATTAACGATCGATCATCAATCAACAAATTAAACTGACTCATACTGTCATAAATTATTAAAACGTCATTCAAATTTGACAAATAATACATTTTCTTGTCTCTAATAGTCCACATAATTGGGCTTTGAGGAGCCTCTCGTGTTGCTACTACTCTCCGGCGCCGCCATCTTTGTTTTGGGTCCGATGAATCGACGCACATATTTTGTGTTGACGTAATCGTTGACGTCGAAGCGTTGTCAGAGCCCTATTTTTGATATTATTATTATTAGTATTAATTCCCTTTATGCTCTCTCTGGTCAAACTTCTTTTTTGGACAAGCTAAAAAAGCTGTTTATATCTCAAGGAAAAAAGTTCGAAGCTATAATAGGGCAAAAAGTTAGAGATGGCTTTTAAAAATTTGTTGAAAAATCGGGTTCTGATTGATTTTAAGTTTTATAAGTTGGTAAATGATTAGGAAGGTTTTTTTGCAAACGCGGAGATATAATGAAGCTATTTGCACAGTTGTGGATGGAATTTAGTTTTATCTTTAGTATATGTGACGAAAATGTGATTATTTATAATGTAAAATTTATAATATGAAGTTCTGAGGATCAAATAAAGTGGTTGTGAAAAACTCTCTCTCTCTCTCTCTGGGTTAACGTTAAACACAATTGGATCATTTCAGTAATTTTCAGCTTTCTGTTCTCTGCATCAAATCATCAGTCATACAGTTAATCACACTCGCAGTGTGTGTGTGTGTGTTAAGTGAGTGGGAAGCTTCTTGATTGTCTAAAGAAGATAGTTTCTGACTTTTGCTGCCTAAGTGCTTGTGTGACCTTTAAAGAACAGCCTCCACACTTTAACTGTGTGTGTTTTACAGCCATAATGTAGGGATGAAATCTTGAAGGAAAAATGTAACTTTTATTTTGGAGACATCTATGAATGCTTCTCGTCTCGGTCTCTAGCACGTGTGTGTAGATGATGATGATGCGATCTTCAGCGTGTGTGTGTGTGTTCCACTGTTGTTTTAGTAGTCTGTCTTTGAGGTGCATTGTGTTTTGACAGTGTTTTCTGATCTTCAGTAAACGTGCGTAGAGTCGATCATACACACGTCAGTAACCAGTTTGCTGATCTGTTGAAATAACCAATTTGGTTACCATCTCAAATCTTTAAAGGATTAGTTAGTAAAAAAACGTTTGCTGATAATTTACTCACCCCCATGTCATCCAAGATGTCCATGTCTTCTCTTTCTTCAGTCGAAAAGAAATTAAGGTTTTTGATGAAAACATTCCAGGATTTTCTCCATATAATGGACTTCAAATGGGAACCAAACGGTTCAAGGTCCAAAAGACAGTTTCAGTGCAGCTTCAAAGGGCTTTAAACGACACCAGATGATGAATAAGGGTCTTATCAAGCGAAACGAGCGAAGTTTTATAAGCACAAATGCTCGTCTTGCTCTGTTCTGGGATGCGCGTCTCGTGACTCTCCCTGTTCATCAAAATGAACAAATCTTTTTCCAAGTCATTTGGTTAATTCATCGAACAAAATGAACTAAATGATTCGAAAAAAGACTTGAAAAAAAACAACTAATTTGTGCAAGTCTGTAACTTTTTAAACTTCTATCTAATAGTTTTTTGTATGAGGTTGGAGTTGTGTGTGTGTGTGTGTGTGGCGATTACAGAGAATGAATGTTTAGGCGGGGAGAGGTAATCATCGTTAGCACTAACAGACTGCTTCATTAACCAGGCTGACCTTAGTGTTGACCCTCCACACACAAATGTGCGCACACACACACACACGCTGGCAGCTTCTCTCATGACACGAGCATCCATTATCCTCAAACCACACTTGCATGATGTGTGTGTGTGTGAGACTCGTAACCTCAGTATGGTTCATGGTTTGAGCTCCCAGATGACCATGCGTGTGTGTGTGAGAGCACTAGCCGGTGTAATTGAAAGGTCTTCAGAGTGAAACTGTGTGTCAGTTTATTCACAGCTGTTTGAGCTACTCTAATTGGCCACACACACACACACACACATGCGCGCACACCATGAAAATGGGAGTAAATTACAGTTTTGTCATGCATATTAATAAATGCATGTATTGCACGGCTCTCTGGAAACTGGAAAACTCAATTCTGGTTGGTCAGTTGCGGGTTTGAGCGGTCAGTGTGTGTGTGTGTGTGTGTGTGTGTGAGTTTGATTAGAAAGTCTCTGGTTATGCAGACCTCAGAACAGTTCATGATAGATGCTACAAAACAATGCAAACCTTAAACTGTGATTTTTATTTTTATTTTAAAACTGTCATTTCTAGACCTGAAAAAGTCATTAATACACTCTAAAAATGCTGGGTTGTTTTAACCCAACTTTGGGTCAAATATGGACAAACCCAGCCATTGGGTTAAAAATGTAATTAAAAAATGTAACCCAATGGCTGGGTTTGTCCATATTTGACCCAAAGTTGGGTTAAAACAACCCAGCAATTTTTAGAGTGTATTATTAAGCATTAAAAATTAATGAACATTTCTTTAATTATTTATAATAATAATTTTTGTAGTTATATTGGGTAGCTGTATCAGTTGTTATAAGAAATTGAGAGACTGCTGCTAGTTACAAACTACTTGTTCTTGAAACTTCTGTAATCACAGAATTTATTTGTAATTATTTAAATGATACTATTTGATTTAATTGAATTTAAATGTTTAAAATAAGCAGCTTTGTCACACAGCAGTGGTACCAGAAATGTCTTCACCTTTGAATATTGTCTTGGACGATGGAGATCTCACTTTAGGGTTTGGGAAGAGGAGAACGTCTCTCTTCCCACAGGAAACACTGAACCACAGTCATGTCTGTTTATGCAAATATCACGAGACTCGTCTGAGAGAAGTGGTCTAGCACTGCAGTCGTGTCCGCTTTAGTGAGAGGAGTCATGTGCAACCTGCATTTATCAGAAACAGTAATTTAGTGGGATTCGTCGTCTCAGAGGCTGGACTGTGTGTTCTCCTGTGCTGAGAGACTGAGAGACTGAAGTGGACATGTTGATTTGTGCTGGAAGTTTTGAACCCTGCGCTCATGCTAACGACATGGCTAACACTGATCCTGGGAAAGAGACGGACAGAAAGACAGGCCGTCAAACGTATCATCAGTCTAGCTGGCATGAACGATTAAGCAGAGACGGGTCAGAACACAGGGTCCAGAAACACTGTCAGCTGACCTCGACGTCGCGGTGGTGGTTGTGGAAGTGGTTGTTTAATGATTATACAGTTGTTGTTGCTGTTGTTTAAAGATTACAGTTGTTGTTGTTTTAAAGATTATAGTTGTTTAAAAATTATAGTTGTTTAAAGATTATAGTTGCTGTTGTTTAAAGAATATTGTTGTTGTTGTTTAAATATTATAGTTGTTGTTTATACTGTAGATTATAGTTGTTGTGGTTGTTGTGTAGCCCTCAAACCGTATGCACTTTATAGCCCTCAATCCTGTAATTGTGGACAAATGTGGGCACAGAGTGATCTTAATTTTTATTTATTATAAATGTTATATCACTGTCTTCGATAAAGTTTTATCTATCCATTTATGGTGATATTTTTTATTTTGGGGTATTTTTTTATTTATTTACTTCAAAAAGTACCAAATTTTCTATGTAAATTATGCTTATTTTTATGTTTTATTTTTAAAAATTTTTAACTACATTAAAATATCATTCCAATAAGTTCTTAGAGCTAAAACCTAAAGATGAAGTGACTTTGCTGTCACCTGGTGTCTTATTTTGGCTTATTTTAGAATGCTCTAAATTACAGTTTTTCCCATTCATTTCTATGGGTGCCCATTTTTGACCCAAATACAAGATTAAGGAGTTTTTTTTCACCCACTTAACATTGTAGAATTGAGTCAAAAAAAAATTGTGCGTGTTCAGGAGGCAAACTTAGGAAAAGTAGCCAAGTCTTGTACCGCTCAGATCAAGGGAAGTATTTTTTAAAAATAAATCAAAACTATTTTGCCCACATTTGTCCAAAATACGGTTTTAGGGTTAAAGATTATAGTTGTTGTTGTTGCTAAATCATTAGTACTACATCTGATTTTTATTTAACATTTATAAAAAAAAATATATATATTTTATAAAATATAATATATAATATTATAATTAAATTAAAAGACAAATTTTAGTTTTTGTATTTATATACTTATTTTCAGATAAAATACTTTTAGATGACTTTTAAATCACTATTTTATTTTACTATGCAAAAATAAGTTTAATCATATTTAAATACAAATTTGAAAATGCAAAAATAATAACCTTCATAAGTGTTTTTGAGTGTGTGTGTGTGTGTGTGTGTGTGAGCCCTCTGGACAATTCCTGACATTTAAACCCATGAACACTTTAATTTAAAGAAAGTGTTAAATCCTTGTGTAAATGATCTTCATTCCGTCCAGACTTCAGGAGACACTTCCCCTCATTCCCAGAGACCTTTAGCAAAACAGGAAATTCCTTAGATTTGAAGCTGCTTTAATTAAAGCGATAATGAGAGGCTGACAGTTCAGTGCATTTTGATATCCGTTAATATTAACGATTCTGGTTTTACGCCGATTGTCTGTAAAAGTGAATCTATCTGCTGATAGTGTGGTTGTTCATGAGCCATATGGGTTTTATGGTGTTTTTGTGTAATTAAAAATATTGAGCTATTTTTTAGCTGTTTTTTGCCTCAAGGAATTCTAGGTAGGAAGAATCCTTCATCAATGCGTCCAATTTAAAGTGATGGCTACGTTTATATGAATCCAGATGCGTTTGAAGACTGCGTTTTAATTTTGCGCGGCCGAGGCTAAACAGCAGTTTTCTGGTGTTACGTTATAGGGAAGGTGGATGCTGCAGAGCTATAGCGTTATTTTCCTAATGTCAAACATCGAGAGCGCACTATTGTACGAATCTGTTAAACGTTTTCATAACGTTCCCATTAAGTTATAAAAACTTTATTTCGGAATGTTTTAGGAACATTCAAAACATCCAGTTTTTTAGACGTTGTATTAACGTTTTCTTGCTTACAAGAACGTTAATTAAAACGTAACGGTCAGTTTGCATAACGTCATGAGAACGTTCAGTTTTCCCGTTATATAAACGTTGGATTTTAACGTTATTTCCTGGTTATACGAATGTTATTAGAATGTTAAGAAATTACAATTTTAGGTTATACTGGGCGCTATTTCTATTCTACAATAAAGTCCATTTATTGCAGTAATTCCTCTCTAAACCAGCAGAAAATGTTTTGAACACCTGACTATGCATTATTTTTATTTTTTTTTAGGTCATAAACCGGAAAACCGGCTTAACTTTGGAAGAAAAAAGTGATATAAATTTTTGGTCAAACCGCCCAGCACTGCTTCTAAGTTGCACTCAAAATCGATGATCTAAAACACAATTATCATCATGCTTTGGAAATTTACTCGAGATTGTTGTAGTATGGCATCTTTGTGAGAATGCAAACTGAAGACTTCACAAAGGAACATTTCTCTTTAGGAACACTATTGAAAGTCTATAGCAGGCAAAACAATGCCGGTATAACCATAGATATCTATGGATATAATATGCGTCACATGACTAAACGTGTCATAGTTTTCAAATACCTCTGATTATAGTCCACGCTATAACACGCAAAACTGCATTTTCAAATTTTCAAATCAGTCTTTGTTGACAAAAATGTAGTCTCAATGTGGACAGAATGCCAAACGGAGAGAAAAAAGTGAGTTTTTTTAATTAAAACATTGTGTGTACAAGGCCTAACACACACACTCACTCATTAGTATGTACTAGATAGTTCAAGCATGGATACTTCTAGGGATCAGCATTGCTCAGATATCTGAGAGCATTCCAGACACATTAAGCTTTACGACCAATGAAATAAAGCCTGAATTGGGCTGTTTTTCACAGACATGACACCATTGTCTCCAGGAACAGATGGTTTTGACAGAGAAGATGCCATGAGTGGCAATCGAGCAGACCGATTTTTGGAGTTTTCTCTCGTGTTGGAGAGTCATTCTCTCTTTCACCGGGCACAAACATTGAAGCTGCTGGAACAAAACCTTACAAATGAGAAAAGCAGATTAATTAAAGAATAGATAGAGAGAGAAAAGAATAGACTGCGTGTTTTGGCGGAGTGCCTGGGAAAGCTGCTCAAAGTTCCTTGTCATTAAGAAGGCAAGGGCAACTGGGAGCAGAATCTTTCATTCTTTAAGTGGCTAATTAAAATTCGACACCGGCTCTCTTCGGTTTCCGCAGTCCTTTTTGTCCACGACTAAATTTGGGCTTTGGCCTGTATGGGAGGACGCATCAAGTATACCCTTCTCTCACTTTTCTCAGTATTTTGGTGAAGGTTGAGGGTCGCAGTCACTTTCTTACTCACTTTCACTTTCTTTAACGCTCTAAGACCGACGGGAGCGCCGGCGCTCCGGTTTGCGCGTGTCTGTTTAAGAGCCTATCGAAACTGAAACCAAATGGCTGCTCAATCATTCTTTTGCGTACAAAACCAGAGATGTAGCATGTTAAGATCAAGCCTCCAACATGCTTGTGTTGCGCTGTTTTCATCCTCTAATGAGGCTGTACAAATTGCGTAATTTGTGTTTACAAAAATTCGAATATCTAAAAATTTCTGTTTCGGTTTAATTTTGTCAAGGTCATTGAGTCAATCAGCATGATTGGCTGTGGCGAGGCATCAAGGAAACGCACTGGTTCACGCCGGTTACGCCCATGCATTTCTGACTTTATAACACGCAATTGCGACTTATTATCTCGTAATTCTTACTTTATATCTTGCAATTCTTACTTTATATCACGCAATTCTTATTTTATATCTCGCAATTCTGACATTATATCTCACAATTCTGACTTTATATTCGTAATTCTGACTTTATATCTGGCAATTCTGACTTTATCTCGCAATTCTGACTTTATATCTCACAATTCTGACTTTATATCTCACAATTCTGACTTTATATCGTAATTCTGACTTTATATCGCAATTCTGACTTTATATCGTAATTCTGACTTTTATTCTCACAATTCTGACTTTATATTTCGCAATTCTGACTTTATATCTCGCAATTCTGACTTTATATCTCGTAATTCTGACTTTATATCCCGCAATTCTGACTTTATATCTCGCAATTCTGACTTTATATCGTAATTCTGACTTTATCTCGCAATTCTGTCTTTATATCGTAATTCTGACTTTTATATCGCAATTCTGACTTTATATCTCGCAATTCTGACTTTATATCTCGCAATTCTGACTTTATATCTCGCAATTCTGACTATATCTCGCAATTCTGACTTTATATCTCGTAATTCTGACTTTATATCTCGCAATTCTGACTTTATATCTCGCAATTCTGACTTTATATCGTAATTCTGACTTTATCTCACAATTCTTGACTTTATATCTCGCAATTTCTGACTTTATATCGTAATTCTGACTTTATCTCGCAATTCTGACTTTATATCTTCGCAATTCTGACTTTATATCCATAATTCTGACTTTATATCTCGCAATTCTGACTTAATATTTCGCAATTCTGACTTTATATCTCGCAATTCTGACTTTATATCGTAATTCTGACTTTATTCTTCGCAATTCTGACTTTATATCGTAATTCTGACTTTTATCTTCGCAATTCTGACTTTCATATTTCGCAATTTTAACTTTATATCTCGCAATTTCTGACTTTATATCTTCGTAATTCTGACTTTATATCTCGTAATTTCTGACTTTATATCGTAATTCTGACTTTATATCTCGCAATTCTGTACTTTATATCGTAATTCTGACTTTATATCTCGCAATTCTGACTTTATATTCGCAATTCTGACTTTATATCTCGTAATTCTGACTTTATATCTCGTAATTCTGACTTTATATCTCGCAATTCTTACTTTAAATCTCGCAATTCTGACTTTATATCTTGTAATTCTGACTTTATAACATGCAACTGCGACTTTATATCTCGTAATTCTGATTTTATATCTTGTAATTCTGACTTTATAACACGCAATTGCGACTTTATATCCCGCAATTCTGAGAAATAAAGTTAGAACTCACAATTATGAGAAAAATATATAAAAAAAATTATTTTTCCTTCTGTGGCGGAAACAAACTTCCATATATATATATATATATATATATATATATATATATATATATATATATATATATATATATATATATGAGTCTGTCAACAAACTGAAAACACTAAATTAGTCCTACTAAGAATATCACTGTAAAGTTGCTTTGAAACCATCAGTATTGTAAAAGCGCTATATAATTGAAGTTGACTTAATCTAAATCTCTTTATTTCTATTAAAACAACGACAGTTGTGGTGGTGCAGCCGTGGCCAAGTAATGTAATCCGTGTACGGCTGAACACAGTGTAACACTGTCTACCGCCGCAAGCCGAAGTCTTATTAACAAATTGTTTTGGCAAAGTGTTAGTCAGAGACACCCCGTAAGGAAAGAGATTTGTGTTCTGTGGAGGAAAAACCTGATGTCTCACTCAGACCTACACACACCTGCTTCGATTATCTCTCTCTATACTTCTCTCTCTCTTTCAGTGACCCCATTCTTTTTTTGTCTGTGTATATGTAGCCCAATTTGGCTTTCAGAAATGGTTGTGTTTGGTTCTCTCTGGCCATTGGAGCTTCTCAAATAATTAAGGTCCCTTTGATGCACATGCTGGTAAGAGCTTTCCAAAATCAAGTCTGATTGGTTGAACAGTTGCTTGAACTGTATGTTCTGTGAAATGATCTACTTATGTTTGGATAGATGTAAAGCAAACAAATTTCCCAATAATTTTAATAATGTTGTGTGTGAAACCTTTAGTAGATTTCAGGTGTGAAACTTGAACCGTCGTTGGTTAGATGCCCGATTCTTGTCTAATCAGGCCGTTCTTGGCAAGAAGAAGCTGCAAACTAGACCAGATTTTATGCAGATTGTCAAAAATCTGGCTGTGTGAGACCAACAGAGGCCCAGCTTTGTGTTTTGTGTGTGATCAGGTGAAAATGAGCTCTAGAAGGGAACTTCATCGGGCCTCCTCGGAGACCCTCAACTCGGCCAATCAGAAAAGCGAGAACAGAACCCCAGGATGATCCACACATCAAAATTTGACTTGAGCACTGATAATAGAGCAGGCGTTTAAAAGAAGAGTCGTTTGGGACTGAGGTGGGCCGTTTCCTGTGGAGCCACAGAGCCAAAAACCCATTTATGACACTTAAAGACTCATCAAGCCAAGCGGAGATGAAGAGTCTCACTTTCTGGAGAGGGAAAGAGAGTCTTTCCTCTCATTCCTACGGCCCCTCCTCTCTCGTCCTGCCATCTGCTCCCCGAGAGGCTCTGAATGATGCATCTCAGCCTGAAGATGAAATCATGACCTCAGAGGGCGACGGAGGGTCCTGGCGCCCACCATACGCCATTTTATTCACTCAGTTCACAGACATTATGTCCCCTCAGCTGTACCTTTGCCAGAGGTCGGACACACACATACTGAACAGAGAGAGAGCTGTGAGGAGAGATGCTCACATCAGTAAAATGAGTCTTACTATCTTCACATCATTCTATTGTTTTCTATCTATATATTAGTGTCAAGTCACAGTTGGGTACATACCTTGGTTTTGGGGTCACCTTTCTATATTTGGTACTGCAGAAAAAATGGATACACTTTAGTTTAGGGTTCAGTTCTCAATATTAATTAACTACGAACCCCTAGTTCCTGCTTATTAATAGTTAGTTAGTATGGTCGTTTTTTTAGTTTAAAGGTATTTGGTAGCATTAAAATATGTAGAATAAGGTGATGCTAATATGTGCTTTATATGTACCAATGAACAGCCCATATCCTGGTACTACACTCTTAGAAAAAGGGTTATATATATGTAGCACAGGGTTCTTTACTCAACTGCAAAGGACCTTTTATGCAAAAAAAATGATGATAATGACAAGAAAGAACCCTTTTGGCACAAAGGTTCTTTATAGGCTATTATTCATTCATATATTACATTATTCTGCAACATTTTGCAGCAGTAATTAAATTGTTTATTAAACTATTAAACTTAATATCCCATTTTAATTATGCTGATTTTTGAAGGATAAAAACTGAAATGACACTCTTCGTGTGATATTGATTAATTACATTTTTTTTAACCCCAATATCTTGAATTTTGTGATCATCCATGCATTGCATTTTCAGGGGTTCCAAATACGTAGCGCTTTAGAACCTTTTAAGGTTCTATAGAGAACCTTTTCTTCTAAGAGTGAATGCATGGAGTGGATCAAAAAAGTGTCCTAAGACAAGAACAGGTATTGTTTAAAATTCATGTATAACTTTGATGATCCACTTCAAATGTTGACTACTATAGTAAATAGTGAGAATCAGACCCTAAACCTAAAATGTCACTGGAAAAAGCAACAAATCCCCAATTCTAGGGTTCGTTTCATTTATTTTGAACAGACAGTAGTGCAAATTACAGTTTGTTCCACCTGGCTGCATGTAGGTGGTCGTTGGTTCAGTACAGCCTCCTATTGTGTATTAAAGGGATACTCCACTTTTTTGGGAAATAGACTCATTTTACCACTCCCCCAGAGTTAAAACAGTTATGTTTTACCGTCTTTGAATGTATTTCTGATATTTAGAAGAATATCAGTAACCAGACAGTTTCTGGTCTCATTGACTACCATAGTAGG
This sequence comes from Hybognathus amarus, assembly GCA_030378365.1. Taxonomy (NCBI): domain Eukaryota; kingdom Metazoa; phylum Chordata; class Actinopteri; order Cypriniformes; family Leuciscidae; genus Hybognathus; species Hybognathus amarus. Next base: position 87,040 of record JAQIUQ010002549.1, on the reverse strand, counting down.
AAAAAAATATACTATGGAAGTCATTGAGACCAGAAACTGTCTGGTTACTGATATTCTTCTAAATATCAGAAAATCAGTCTGAATAAATTCGAAAATGGTAAAACTCAACAGTTTAACTCTGGGGGAGTGGTAAAATGAGTCTATTTCCAAAAAAAGTAAACAGAATACACTCTTGCATTGGTCATTTTTTTTGGTATATCAATCTATCGTTTTATCTATTCGCAGCATTAAAGACTGGAGGTGAACGTGAGCAGTGACTGGCAGTGTTAAATCAGAATGAACACAGTCGTGTCAGTAATGTCAGCCGTGAGTCGCTCCGTTAAGGTGTTTGCAGTGTGGGTGGTGTGTGATTTAACACTCACTCTCTCAGGAAGAAGAACCCTCATCCTCTCTTTAGCAAGTCACTTCAAGAGCAGTCACCATAGACGCACAGAAGGATGTTCAGATGCTTGGTGGTTGTTTTACTATAATCAATATGTTTGAGGCAATCAGGAGGAAGAAAGAGCCTTTCCAAGGAGCATTTTCTGAGTAAAGTGGCTGGTTTGTGTATGTTTAATGAGAGTCACGGAGAGAAAGAGGATGAGACGGGGTGAGCTACCGTAGGCAATGCATACCCTGGCATTATCTCCATCCGTCTAATGTTTGCATGCAGAAACCGGAGCTGTTAACAGCATCATCTTCCAGCCTGGGGCTATTATTACTGATAGCCTTCATCAGAATTACCATAAAGGTATCCAGACTGCTTTAACTGAACTCTACAGCCACAAATGTGTACAACACACCTAAATAAAGTGGCTTTCAATCTTATAGATAGCGAATTAAACTTGTAACTGAAAGTTAACGAACCAATTACTTTAAGGGCCCTTTCTAGTGAGTCTCTGTGATGAGTCGGCCCGAAAATGTGTTTGGAGATGGCCCAAATGTGGCTTTTGCGTTCTACAGTTGCCATTCATTATGTTTCCTGTGGAAACATGGAAACATGGAAACATTGGCGGGTTGAGGACATGCGGGACAGACCCGAATACTGACTGGAGTCTTTAGACTCTCAAAATGATGATTTTTGCGTCATTGGAGACAAAAAATACATAAATCTCTCGTCTCAGGGGGATATGAGGGTGGAAAGCATGGTAATTCGAAAAATACTACAGGTTTTCTACTAATACGAAGCTTAATGCTAAATCCTGAAGTATCCCTTTAATGACAACTGTGATCGGGTTTACAACAAGGATCATGTTCGGACAGTCTGACGAGCAACTTTCGTAAAGGACTATCGTGAATCAGTGTGTTTACATCAAAGCAAAATTTTCAAAACCTTTATAATCAGGTCTTTAAGGTGGACAGTTTCTGTTTTGTGTCAAAACATCTGCAAAATTGCTCATAATCAACCTATCTTAAGATACAAGTAGGCCTTTGATGGAGTTCAGGGAGCAACCAAACAGGTTTCGGATACTGTGGTTGCAGTGTTTTGGATTTATGACAGGAATATATAAAACCTCTTTAGGATCATCAAAAGGATAATCTTTGGGCGTCATATGAGGCGTAACTGAGCATGTTTTATAAATCCATACCTCTAGGGTAAAGATTCAAACCCTTTTGTTTTGATGCAGTTCCTTTTAGATGGATGTCAATCTCAGGTGTGAATGTGGTCATAAGAGAGTCGTCTTAATTTAAGTTGTTGGATGATATTTATAAGAACAACTTCTAAAAACAGCTGCAAAAAATTGAAATATGAATATTTCATGTCTTGCCAGCTGGAGTGTTTAGTGGTGATCCATAAAGTACAGAGATGTTGATGTTGGAGGGAATGTTCTCAGGGTGTGGTACAGATTCACACACATTTTCTTGCTCTTGTACTTCTCGTGTCCTTAAAACCTTCATACACCCAGTCTAGACTCTTTAAGGGATACATCACCTCTGGAAAGATGAATGTGTAGTTAAAATGGGTCATGTATGTAGAAGAAATGTGAATTTGGAGCTTTCTAGACTGAGTAAAGCCAGAAAATGTATTTTTGGCTTATGTGGATGAAAGACAACAACTCCCAGAATGCACTTGCTTCGCTGCCCTAGGAGGCCACGCCTACCGGTAACAGAGCGCAGTAGTTGCAAAATGATGATTTTTGTGTCATCAGAGGATTTTTTCCAGACAAAAAATACATAAATCTCTCGTCTCAGGGGGATATGAGGGGGAAAGCACAGTAATTCGAAAATATTAATACAAAGCTTAATGCTAAATCCTGAAGTATCCCTTTAACTAATCTTAAGTGGACATCTGATTTGCAAACTTCATCCGTCTCTGATCAGCACTTGAAGAGGTTCATATTCTTTTGTTTTGAAAATTGTGCATTTGTGTTTTTTTCCCAATTATATAATATTAAATACCAAAATGCATTAATACCAAGTACCGAAATGCTGGCCGCTAGTTTGAGACTCCTGATGTATAGCGAGAGGGAGGAACTCCTGATGTATTGGCACCTGAGGTGAATCAATATTTTTAACTAGGTAAATAGATTGTCCCTGATTCATTCCTGTGAGAGCTGAGAGTATGTTGATGAAATCTGAGTGGGGCTTTCTCGCTCTTCCTCAGTTAAAAGACCTCTAATTGATTCTTATCAGCAATATTCTCATCTTATTAAAAGCCCTAATTGCCATGGTAGCGGAGTGGCCGGCTGTGGTGTGTGTTTACGCTCTAGTACCCTTTTCCCACACAGCTTCAACCAGGCTTTCCTAAGATCCTAATTTTCCATAATGTAGAGGTGTGCTGCAATGCAAAAAAGGGCAATTCACACATTTAAAATGTTTGGGTAAAAATATACTGTACATTGTGTACAGAAATGTATAAAAAAAATTAACTTAAATTAAGTTTAAAGTCCCCATGAATTCAAAATTGACCATACTTACTTTGTTTACCTAAATTGATTGTTTTGTGGTGAGCAATTCATTCCATGCAAGTCAATCCACACAAAAAAATTTTCTGGCTTTGTAATCTTTAATCAAAATCTGAAAATCCCCTCCAGGGGATTTTCCCCTATATTTTCAGTATTTCCCCCTATATAAATCAGTATTTACCCCCCTATATTATCTTTTAAATAGCCTTACTATGGAAGCTTGTTTCCATCACTGAATAAAAATAGATAGATAAATAATTGCAGACTTTTTATCTCACAATTGCAAGATATGAAGTCAGAATTGTGAGAAATAAAGTGGCAATTGTGAGATATAAAGTTGCATTTCTTGAGTAATAGTCACAATTCTGAAAAAATAAAGTCGCAATTTTGAGATATAAAGTCGCAACCCTAAGAAATAAAGTCACAATTCTGACAAATAAAGTCGCAATTGTGAGATATAAAGTCGCAATTCTGAGCAATAGTCGCAATTTTCACAAATAAAGTCGCAATTGCGAGAGATATAAAGTCGCAACTCTGAGAAATAGTTGCAACTCTGACAAATAAAGTCGCAATTCTGAGAAATAAAGTCATTTAGAATAAAGTCCCAATTGTAAGAAAAAAAGACAGAATTGAGACTTTTTATCTTACACATTTCTGACTTTTTTTCTCACAATTGCAAGTTTACATCTTGCAATTCGGACTTTATAACATAATTATGAGTTTATATAACGAAATTCTGACATCTTTTACTCAGAATTGTGAGATATAAACTCGCACTTGTGAGTTATCAGGTCAATTCTAAAGGGCCAAAAAAGACTTAACTTTTTTCCCTCTCAGAATAGTTTATATCACTAAATTCTGACTTTATATCTCGCAATTCTGACTTTATATCAATCAATTCTGACTTTATTCGCAATTTGACTTAACTCAGAATTCTAACTTTATATCTAATTGTGACTTTATATCAATTAATTCTGACTTATATCTCTCAATTCTGACTTTTTAACACGCAATTCTGACTTTATATCTCGCAATTCTGACTTAATATCTCGCAATTTTACTTTATATCTCGCAATTGTGACTTTATTAATTAACTACTTAAAACCAATTCTGACTTTTTAACACGCAATTCTGACTTTATATCGCAATTCTGACTTAATATCTACTTTATCTCGCAATTGTGACTTTATATGAATTAATCTGACTAATATCTCTCAATTCTGACTTTTTAACACGCAATTCTGACTTTATATCTCGCAATTCTGACTTTATAACACGCAATTCTGAGAAATAGTCAGAATTGTGAGACAAAAAGTCGCAATGACCTTTTTTATTTTTCATTCTGTGGCGGAAACAAGCTTCCATTCCTTACAGCCCAGCCCTGACTGAAACTGGCAAACTCATCCGGCTCATTTTGTGTGAAACTGTGAGCATCGGTGGGCTACAGGCATGTCGTCTAGTAGGATCTGGTCCATGGTGATGCAACAGACAGTGAGATCCTGAGAATACACACATTTCTGTAGTTTCTGTCTCTGATATTCTCAGTGTTAACAATGTCAGGTGAAGATCAGACCTCAGTGGAGAGGATCTGGATTAAAGCAAGACATTGATCTCAGTGGATTATATACGAGCATCCTGGGCTGACGCCTCCTGTCTCCTCAGCTGTGTTTGAGGCTGGACTTCATGGAGGCGCCAGACTTTGCTGGTAATAACTGTAGTGTACTGAGGTAAAGCTGTGTGGATCAGATCCTGAACGTGAGAGATTGTAAGAGCGGTCGGAAATCAAAGAAAAGAGAGGGAGGCTTTGTGCAATTACCGTGTGCCGATGATACAACGTGGTTTCTGTCAGAAGATGAAAGTCTTTTTCTTTGGCAATGTTTTTCTGGTTCTCGATGCTCTTGATTCACAAGTTCAATCGCAAAGAAGAGCAGGGGGAAAAGTCGTAGTTTCGCTCTGTCCGCTTTCATTTAGCAGCGTGATTCTCTCAAGGAAGAGATCTTACGTTTACAACCGTCCTCATATTCATTCATTCTCTCGATGCGCCGCGTTCCCGCTTCGCTTCCGACGGGAAAACGTTCTCGCTGGGAAACACAGCTCAGCGGTGGGTTGTCGTTGCTGCGAGCAGCATGTTTGCCGGGCTGTTCAGCATGACTCATGAATTATGGATTCGGTGCGTTCATGTCAGCAGTCCCACAATGCCTCGCTTCTCTGGGGTGACAAGGAAGTGTGACGAAGAGTCTTTCTCTCTCAGCAGAGGCCCGATTCCATCAGAATCTGATAGCTCACCGCTCCTGATATTTCACAGTATAACAGAGCCGCAGACGAATGGTGTGTATGGATCTGATCTCTGTGTGCAGATGCTGTGCTGTACTTTAATCAGGCCAGACAGCTGTGGGAGTTTCATATGTCCTCGGAGTCTGTGCACGAGAACAGATGGCCACCCGCCCAAGGTCTTGGGCTCTTTTCAACCGCGCAGGAAATGAGAAGAGAGGTCGAATCGCTTCCTGATGGACGGAGGAAGAGAGTGAGATATGAGTTCAACCCCTTGACCTAAAGAAGCTTCTTAGTGCTGTTTCCATGTGACAGCTGTACTGAGGCGCCGTGTGTTATCTTTTAGGGGTCAACCTTGTGGTTCCCATGAGGAAAACATCTTTACCATTATTTAGGAACCACCACAGTTTGGCCACTTGGTTAGTTTACGCAACATATTTTGAACTATGTTTTTTAAGTATAATACACTACCAATTAAAGGTGCCATGTGTAAGAATTGAGTGAAAAATATCCCAAAAATGAGCTACACGCATTAAAAGAATAAGAAATAAGGTTGATGATGTCATAAAAAAATGACAAGTTATAGTGCAGCAGAGATATCAACCTGAATTAGCATGCAAAATTACTAATAATACCAGTTTCAGCCATAGGGGGCGCTATGCGGGCGGGCAACATAACCACCAGCCAAACAGCAATACACGAGTAACTCGCACGAACTTGTGGCCGTACTTGAACCTGATGTCAACCGTGTGGAAAGTTAAGCCCACTACTACATTTCAGTTCAAAAAATGATTGGTCGATATTACGTGTGATGAATACATTTTGGTAAGTTGTAGCGTACTGTATCTTTCAACAGTGTTCGTGTTCTTTAACCATTAGCTAATAGAGATGATCGGTTCACGTGCGCTTACGCTAGGGATCTGTCGTGTAATATTTACAAGCGTCAAACCGTATTTATTGTTTGAATTGCGTTATAAAATTGACAGAATCTGAGAGCTGAGATTTTTTTATATATCATAACTAACCTGCTCTGTCTAGTCTGTCGGTCTCCGTGTCCTTTTTCTGTGCGCGACGAAATTGGTGTGTGGCGTGAGAGCGTGTGAAAAGTGTCAATTGCGTCTCACGGTGAATTCGTGAGAGTTGGCGGCTCTGAATGGCGATAGCTTGGTCAACATCAGCGAATGCTGTCAAATTATTCAAACTAACAATAAAAATGTAATATGAAACTTCAAATAATATCCCAGGCTTTTATTTTTCCATTGTATTTGGCTTGTATTTGAGACAGGCGTCTGTGAGACAGCCCCTATAATTTAGTGTTGAGAAGTTCTTTGAGTCTCCAATCTCTAAAAATCTCCAAATGCTCCATGTAAAACTACGGTACACCAACCGTTTACCGTGTTCAGTTGATTTGATTAATATGCGCGAGGGAGAGAGCAAAACTCACTTTCTGGAGGTATACTGCCCCCATCTGGTATGGAATATGGAGTATGATTTGATTTTCTTTTTGACAGATGACACCTTTAAAGGTTCAAAATGTAAAATACTGTAATATTGTGAAATATTTAAAATTTCATGGTTTTCAAAAAAAAAATTAATTTTTAAAATTAAAAAAAATGGTTTTCAATTTAAATACATTTTTAAAATAAATATATTCCTGTGATGGCAAAGCTGAAAAAATAAACATTGCCAAAAAACGTCCCATTTTACTTCTATTACTTACTAGTATAATTTTAAATGATGTACAGTATATATATAGTACTACTGTAGATATTCTCCCTTATTTTGATTTCAAAAGAATTTGGCGTGCAGATCTGACCCTTGTGAAGAGGGTCTCAGTGTCTCACCTGTGTCCTCCCTGGACGCGTCATCGGGTGTTGACAGGTGTCACTGGACTGGAGAGGAGGTAATGATGTGGAGCTCAGCCAGATGCGGGTGGAGCCGGTTCAGTGGTGTTAGAGAAATCCAGAGTGGTTGTTTTAATTGAGTTGAATTAAACTGTTGTCAGCTACGAATGGAGTTGAGAGAGGAAATCTGTGCCGCTGATCAATAAAAGCCATTAGTCCCCTTCCATTAGGACTGTATGGCTTATTTTTCATTAAAGAATCTCATGTCACGCTAATCTTCCTTCTCACTTTCTCTCTTTCTTTGAGTTGTAGTTTAGTTCTTGGTTCATTTTTAAAACATGGCGGTCCATATATTTCTCTGCCAAAGAACAACGTGGTTTGGTATGAGCCTTGATGAGTCCGAAGTTTTCGTATGTGTTTTCTCTAGGGCTGTCAGTTAAACGCGTTATTAACGGCGTTAACGCAAAACCCATTTTAACGCCGTAATTTTTTTTATCACTCTTTTTCGCCTAGCAAACTTTGTAGTTTTGTTCACATGCTTTTGCAACATCGACGTGGCATGAGCGGCGCTATGAATTCTGTTTTGTTGCTTCGTCGAACCAAAAGCGCAAGCGGACCTAGCTAGACCGTAAACAAAACAACAGGCATGCCGCACACACACGCTTAGGCTTGCGAGCCGGCCAAATAGTAGGTTAACGTTACGTTTTGAGTGGATGACGAGCCATGTCGATACGAGCATTAAAAAGAGAAAAAATAATGGGACAAAAATAAATCTAGAGACATTTAGAATAGATAAAAATGTGCGATTAATCGCGAGTTCACGGTGACTAATGCGATTAATCACGATTAAATATTTTAATCGTTTGACAGCACTAGTTTTTTTCGTAATCGTGATTCGTTGGCTGTGAATTGACACCATTCAAACTGATTGTTACAGATGCGAAAACACAGAAAATTCGAACCCAATTCGTTTTTTTTATGACGGACTAAAGTTTCGGAGGCAGTGTGCAAGCGCTGATTGACATAACGTGAGGTCGTATTTATTTTTTAACGTGCAAAAATTTTAGACGTGAATTTCAGATTTAGTGGGCAAGGGCCTTTAGGCTATGTCTTGGAATTAAAAAAATAATTATTATTATTCGTAGAAAATCCCTGTGATTCAGTGATACCACTTCGTATTTCTTCAGGTAAAAGTTGCGTTAATCTCAGATGAAAGAATATGCTGGAATATTGTGATGATTTTCTTCTGTGTGGATCATGTGTTAGAGGTGCGTGTTGAAGGATTGATCTGACGCTGTAAGGAAAGGATAAGCTTGGATGGGTTTTCATATTGTCTGAATCGTGTTGTGGATGTCTGATCAAATGCAATATGAGGCTGGCAACCAGCCTGTCTCTCTCTCTTACTTTCAGAGGGAGTCGTTTGCTTCTCGGCATGTTATCCAAACAGAAGTTCCTGGCGCCCGCTGTAATGGTGATGCTAACATGTTTGCTGTTGGATTCCACTGAGCCGTATTATTATGAACTTACATTGAACACACAACCTCAAACACACACAACTTCATGCTCCTAAAATACACATACAAATCTAAAACACACACTGAGATACGCCTGGAACTCCATGGAGACAGGTAGAAGAGTTTAATTTTCTTTTCCTGCTCTTTCTCACATTAAAACCTTTTTCCGCCGCTATGCTTTCTGAAGCCTGAACGCTCCTCTGGGGGTTTGTGCTTCTCCGTCTCAGGTCACCGGGCCACTGTTCTCTTCTCGTTTTCTTCCTCTCCGCTTTTCTCTGACAATTTATGCAGCATTTGCTTAATGGTTCAGATTAATCTGCGAGGAACTTCAGAGCGCAGAGCATTCTCTTTGAAAGCCACCCCGTCTGATAGCAGGTTAACACAAGTGGGCCAGATATAAACGAATCTCACACTCACACACTTTCAGCGTGTGCCTTTTGAGACGAGGAGTTCTCTTTATGAAGAAACGAAACCAACAGAGAGGCAATGGAGCTTTAAAAATGTTCTGCTTTGGTCTTTAATTCACCTTTGAATGTCTGGAAAGCGTCACACCTGCTGAGCTTAGATGTTCTGAGACATGCAGTTTCATATAATTACGTAGGAATATGTGAATAAATAACAAAAATACGTTTTAAAGCTTTTTTTCATTTTTTTTATGCTATTATGTTTTAGTGATGCAAAGAATGTTTGTAATGCATGACATAAAACATGGATTTGTGTTATGAGCATACCCATAATTTAAAGTCATTAATGTGTTTGATGAGAAAAGCATTAAAAAAGTAAAGTAAAAAAAAAAAAAAATTTCTACAAAAAGTAAAGAAAATACAAATGTATAAAATATAATACTAAAATATATAAAATATAATACTAAAAATATAATACTAAAGAAATATGTTGATTAAACAAAATTTATTATACAAAAAAATGTCCCGCCCTTCAAAATCATGATCTCTACCCAGATGTAGATATTAACTGTGGCTTCAATATCAAACCAATTCAAGCCCAGATTCAGACCCTGACAATGTTAATGAACTTTTCTTATTAAAGGTTAGAGAGGTCATTTTCGGAGAGGCTAGGAATAGCAAGCTAGCTTTGAAAGAATTAGTTCCCACCTTCCCTTCAGAGCGTTTCCAAAGCCACGCCTCCTTCAAATCACATGAACACACAGGTCGCGATATATCCAGAGCAGATTCAGCAAAGCGTCTTGAGAGACGGTATTAAATTACATCATGTCTCAAAGCACTTAATATTAAAATAATAATAAACGTAAACAACTTTAAGAGCTCTGAGTTGTACCACCTGACTGTTGCAGACTCATTTCGGCGTCTGATTCGTGTTGGCATAGAAACGCATAAATCCGACTCTGAGGATGTTAACAGCTATGTTAATAACGTCACAGGTTGCAATCTAGTGATCACGGTTACGACATGATGCGAACGCAGCGTAAGTTTCTTTCGGTAATGTCTGCGCAAGCTGTGCGTGGAAATATATTTGTTTGGAAATACAAATAATATGGAAATTCATATGCTGACAGACTCAGTAGGACATCCTATCATTGCTTTTGGACGAAAATATTTTTGTCTTGAGAATTCGACAGAAGATATATGTAAAATTGTTTAATATTTAGACCACTTCTATTATTGATTGCTATCAAGTTTTAACCAGTATAACAAAGTGTTTATGGAAGAAAAAAAGGCCTACCCTACATTTAACTTCTTTTCGAACACTTTTATTGTGTTGTCAGACAGACCCTTGGGCTCTACAATTTTAGAAACCTCTTTTGGGAATACATGGCCTAACTTACCCAAGAAGATGTGAGTCTCATAGCCCCTCTGGTATTGTGCACAGTTGGATGTTTTGATTGACAGCTCTCCTGTAATGCGTGATTGGCTACCTGCTGTGCCCACCCCCATGTGACATCACCTGCTGATTGTAGTTCCTGAGTGACCGTGTTTATGTCTGATGATTTCTTTCTTTCTTTGTGTCTCTTTCTTTCTTAAAATCTAACTTTCTTTAGAAGTCTGTCATCATTATTAGAGACTCTTTACCTTCTGAGTAAAAAACAGATTGATGATTTACTGGCATCGAGGAGCTGGAAGCTTCCGGGCTTCAAAGAACAATATAATCCTCACACTGCCACAGTCATTTTCTAGATGTCTGTCCTGCCAGTAAACCCTATTTGTTTTGTTGGCGTTTTTATAAATCTTGGATGAAAGACATTGAAACCCATTCAGTCGCAGCCAGCAGTGGGTGGGCCTGAGGAAACACACACAAACATGCATACACACACACGCGCGCACTCACACATATGCATACATATATATGTGTATATACACACACATACATACATACATATATATAAAGTTTTAGATCATTTAATGTTTTTATAGAGTCTCTTCTGCTCACCAAAGCTGCATTTTTTATATAAACAAAAAAACAGTAATATTGTGAAATATTATGACAATTTAAAATTATTGTTTACTATTTTAATATATATTAAAATGTCATTTATTCCTCTGAAAAAAAGCTGAATTTTTAGCATCATTACTCCAGTCTTTCAGTGTCACATGATCCTTCAATATAATGACTATTTATTAGATATCATGATTAGAATATGACTTTATGCTCCAAAAACATGTATGATTACTTATCCATGTTGAAAACAGTTTTATCAAATTTCTTTCAGGATGTTAATAGAAAGTTCAAAGAACAGCTTTTATTCAATTAGAATCTTTTCTAACATTATAAATCTCTTTACTGTAACTTTTGATCAATGTAACTCATCCTTGATGAATAGAAGTATTGATTTCTCATTTTCCCCAATAAAATATAAAATAAATATATAAAATAAATAAAATACAAATTCTTACTGACCCCAAACTTTTTAAAGGGTAGTGTTTAATGTGACAAAAGCTTTCCATTTCAGATAAAAGCTGTTCTTTTGAACTTTCTATTCATCAAAGAATCCTGAAATAAAAAATGTAAAAAACTGTTTTCAACATGGATAATAATCATAATGTTTAATGTTTGTGATAATGTTTCTTGAGCAGCAAATCATCCTATTTAGAGTGATTTCTGTAGGATCATGTGACACTGAAGACTGGAGTAATGATGATGAAAATTCAGCTTCGATCACAGGAATAAATTACACTTTACTATATATATTCACAAAAAAACAGATGTTTTAAATTGTAATAATATTTCGCAATATTAATGTTTTTTGTTGTTGTATTTTTTAATCATATAAATGCAGCCTTGGGGAGCAGAAGAGACTAGGCTATGTGATACAATTTTCAAAAGTCTTGTTAAGAAATTATTAGTATGGATTTCATGACCTTATTTCAGTCTTTTAGTTTTTTAAAAACACACAAACCACAACGTTTTTAGTTTTTTTTATAAACACACAAACCATGCATAAATGTCATTATCTTAAAACTAAAAACTTTTACATACTGTACATGCTGCTGACATATTACTGTAGCAGAGTTTGTGCTGAATACAGTGTAATCAAACTCTAGCCATGAAAATGTCACAAGTATCAGAAAAAAAGCATGAATGTCAGAGCATGTCAGAACACACCAGAAAACACATCAGACCCCAGAGGGTTAAAACGGCTGTTCATCTGGCTGGAGGATTGTGATGTCATGGTAATTGTGTGTTAGAGGATGATAAACCTTCTCATGGTGGACTCTGAGATACGTGATAGAGAGAAGAGATTTAACTTGATTCTGTAATCAGTGGAGCTCTGATCTAAAATGATTCCAATGTTCATTGGCTGTCATTTTCTTTGTACTTGATTTGTTGTGAAGAGTAATTAATTCACTACAGATATTGAGATATTGTTATTAATGATATCTATGAATATGACCGTTTCAAATTAGTTGGCAGTGGATATTGGATAAAAGGTGGCTGATGTTTTTGTGTGAAAAATCTGTAATATACAGTACAAATGAACCATAACCCATTGATGCTAATGTTCAAAAGTTTGGGGTCAGTGGGATTTTTTAAAATAAATTAATACATTAGGGAAAAATGGTGTAGGATTTGTGTGTGTGTGGGCTTCAGGTATTCCCTGCATTATGGGTCAAAATATCCCACAAAGATGGGAATATCTGAAATTGTTTTCCTTGTGTGGACATTTTTTGGTCTGAATGAAGAAAACGGCTTATAAATCTTGTGCTGTTTTTGTGAACATGTAAAAATGGCTAGGGTTAAAGGAGTAGTTCACTTAAAAAAAAACTTTTGCTGATAAATTTACTCACCCACGTCATCCAAGATGTCCATGTCTTCTTTTCTTCAGTTTGGTAAAAGAAATTAAGGTTTTGATTCAAAACATTCCAGATTTTCTCATATAATGGACTTCAATGGGGTCCAAACGGTTCAAGATCCAAATGAGTAGTTTTCAGCTGTAGCTTCAAAGGGCTTTAAGCCACTTCACACGATTAATAAGGGTCTTATCAAGTGAAAGCGACTCGTCATTTAAAAGTGAAAAATAACAAGTTTAAGTTTTTATAAGTCTAAATGTCGCCTTGCTCTGTTCTTGACGATGGCCTCGTGACTCCTGTTCGAACCTGTTTATCATAATTAACAAATCTTTTTCTGAGTTGAATTCGTCGTTCATTCGTTGGATTAACCAAATGACTTGGCAAGATTTCGTCATTCTTGATGAACGAGTTCTGAACAGGAGAGTCACAAACGCGCATCACAAAACAGAGCAAGGCGAGCATTTGAGCTTATAAAACTTAAAATGTGTAATTTATTTATTAAATGAGTGATCGTTTCACTAGATAAGACCCTTATTCATCGTCTGGAATCATTTAAAGCCTTTTAAACAGTTTGCACTGAAACTGTCTTTTGGACCTTGAACCGTTTGGTTCCCATTGAAGTCCATTATATGGAGAAAATCCTAGAATGTTTTCATCAAAAACCTTAATTTCTTTTCAACTGAAGAAAGAACGACATGGACATCTTGGATGACATGGGGGTGAGTAAATTACTAGCAAAAGTTTTTTCAAAAGTGAACTACTCCTTTAGGGAGCTAGAATATACAGTTTGTATAGTATAAAAATCATGTTTATGGAATTTCTCTATAAAACATGGATTGTGGTGGTGATAATGAAATCCAGAAGTATGTGTAGATCCTATGCAACACAACATCAAATGAGCGTTTGATCCATTGAACTTCTATAAATGTATGCTGTATAGTCACAGAAGTCGAGCTTTTCTAAGTCGTCAGTTGCAGGTGTGTGACTTAACATACAGACAGATCTGAAACCCACACACACCGCCTCAGGAGCGAAGTAAAAAACGACTGAAGACAGACAGAGAAAGAGGTTTCACTCCTCTGTGTTTATCCTCTGATGCTCTAGAAGCGAGAGAAAGCAACATCTCTCTCATATATTAACGGTGCGAATTACAGCGGCACAAACGGCTCCTCTCCGTCGCATTAAAGACCCCCCTGACAAAACTAGCTGTCATGTTAATCCAAGATGAAATAAATACAGCAGTGTCGTGCCGGATTCAAATAAGAACTCCCGTGTCTGCCGTGACAAAAAGGACTTGTTATTAAAAAACAGCTGGCACGGTTTCCCGGCAAAGGAATGACTGACATTTTACCTTCTTTTCCATCATGATGAAATGTGTCATATTATTATTGAAAGGGCATTTAAGAGAGATTAGGGTCGTATCTGAAAGAAAACACTGGAGATGAACGTAATTAAGCAGATACAATTGATTCAGTTCTTAAGCTCTTTATGCATTTCCATTTTAGAGCAGATTATCAGACTGACACTGGAGAGATTCAGTTTATTTTTGCTTTGTCTGAACCCTTATTACGTTCTGTCAATGCTTCCGCTGATAAGATGGAGATCCTCTTAAAGGTCTTGAAGGATCTGAGATGTTTAAGAACAGGTGGAGAGGGTCTGAAGCGATGTATAGTGGGCAAACCAAAATTGCTCACATTAGTGGGTTTTATATTATTAATTTGTCTTGTATTGTAATGTTTGCATAATGAGTGTTTGTGAACTGAATTAATTTTTAAGTTTTGTGAATGTTGCATGTAGAACTCTTGATAATTTCATGATGAATGATGTAGATGTAAATTTTATTCTGTAATATTTTGTGATTTAATGGAAACTAGCTCCGGCATATTTACATGCATGCACTGTAAAAAATATATTTTCAAGATTTGTTCTCACATTTTTTTCTTTTGTCAAATCAACTTAAATAATTTATTTAGTTGAGATAACTTATTATTTTGAGTTTCTGATGATTAAATCAATCTCCTTCACTGTATTAACTCACTTTTTCCAGTTCAATCAACTTAAAATTTTAAGGCAACCAGGTTACATACTTTTTTAAGTTAAATCAACAATATTTTTTTACAGTGTGTATAACGTGTGTTCATCAATATGCATTGTCCCAATCAAATCAAATAATTAAAATAAATATCAATCAAGAGTAGTTTTGTTGTACTGTATGCGCACATATGAAAGTCTTTGGCTGCTGCATTGCAAATGTTTTTTGCAATTTCCAGTTATTATTAAAAATAAAAAACATTGTTATTTTTCACAGTTGCTTAATTTGATATTTCCAGCAAAATCCTGGATTTGGCCATTTTTAATGGGTTGAAACTGTTGATACTTGTATATACAGTGTACACTACCACTTCTAAGTGTTTGGGGACAAAAAGATGTTGTAATGTTCTCTCAAAGAAGTCTCTTTTGCTCCCCCAGGATGTATTTATCTGTAAAAAATACCTTAACATTTAAATACTACATTTTTGTTTTAAAATAAACTTTTAATATATTTTAAAAAATGCAATTTGTTCCTCTGATAGCTAAGCTGATTTTTCAGCATTGTTACAGTATGTCAGTCTTCAGTGTCACATGATCATTCAGAATTTATTCTGATATGCTGATTTGCGAAGTATAATTTCTTATTATTATCAATGTTGTCCTGCATAATATTTCTATGTAAACTGATCTTTTTAAGGATTTATTTTTTATTTTTTATGGGAAGAACAGCATGTATTTGAAATGCATATGGCAGCATATTTTGCAGCAAATGTTTCCTAAGGCAGCTCTGTTGGTTTTTGACCAGAGCCAGAGAGAGAAAGAGGATTGATGGGAATTTCTGTTTGGCCCTCACCTCCAATCACAGTCTGGAGAGAAAAGAGTCAAAATGCCATTACTTTTCTCATTACATTGAAAATGACAGAAAGCCCCTCTCTCTCTCTCTCTCTCCTCTCTTTTCCTTCCGTGTTCTATGTCTGCCTTTGTCTCTCGCTCTTTCCATCAGTCTGTCTTCTCCATCCATCTTTATTTTTCTCCATCTGTCTGTCTCTCCCTTTCTGTTTATCTGTCTTTAGTTTTCTTTCCACAGATTCTCTCAGTCTCTCTCGTTCTGTCCTTCATCCCTGTTTGCACCTGTTATTTTCCTTTTTGAGTGATCTGATTATGTTGGCAGAGCTGAATACAGGTATAAACATGGTCCAAAACTTTTCCTGATCACTCAAAACACATTTCAAGGTTCTCAGAAATGCATGTATTTCCGTCACATTGTTGGTTTAAATGTTGATGCATCCCGTCCAACAGTGAAGGACCGCCTGTCCATCTGTTAATCATCTGCTGCGCTCAAAACACATTCAAACATACTTTTGTGCAGATTTAAAACAGAATAACTTTGGTTTGTCCCGTTTGCCTGTCACCAACATACAAACACACCAGAGGTCATTACTTAAACATCCGATGTGGAATCAGATCCTGGTTTAATTGGATCTAATGTAGCTAAATGTAAATGATGGATGATAAATGAACAGAGACTCATGAACCCTTTCTGTATGTGTGGTGAGACTCTCGTGAAGAAATCCAAACAGACAGGCGCAACAGCACAACGCACGCTTAATTTTGCAGTCAAAATTCAAATGCTGTTGCAAATTTGTTTCAGTTTGTACT
This sequence comes from Hybognathus amarus, assembly GCA_030378365.1. NCBI lineage: Eukaryota > Metazoa > Chordata > Actinopteri > Cypriniformes > Leuciscidae > Hybognathus > Hybognathus amarus. The sequence goes on along the minus strand of JAQIUQ010002549.1, from coordinate 70,571 downwards.
TGCGTTTCAGTTATGCATTAAAGCTTCATGCCAAACTTAACACATCGATCACCTTTCGTCTTCCCATTTATAGAAGAAAAGATGTTGCCAACTTTTATTATGTAGGTTAAATATTATTTTAAATATATTATTTCTAAAAGTACTCTACATTTTATATAATTTTTTATATTTTATTTCAATTTATTTTAATTTATATTTAATTTTTAAAATATTAATTTAAACCTAAAACCGTATTCTGGACAAATGTGGGCAAAATAGTTTTGATTTATTTTTAAAAAATACTTCCCTTGATCTGAGCGGTACAAGACTTGGCTACTTTTCCTAAGTTTGCCTCCTGAACACACACTATTTATTTTGACTCAATTCTACAATGTTAAGTGGGTGAAAAAAAACTCCTTAATCTTGTATTTGGGTCAAAAATGGGCACCCATAGAAATGAATGGGAAAAACTGTAATTTAGAGCATTCTAAAATAAGCCAAAATAAGACACCAGGTGACACGCAAAGTCACTTCATCTTTAGGTTTTAGCTCTAAGAACTTATTGGAATGATATTTTTATGTGGTTAAAAAAATGAAACATAAAAATAAGCATAATTTACATAGAAAATATGGTACTTTTTGAAGTAAAATAAATAAAAAATACCCCCAAAATAAAAAAACCCACCATAAATGGATAGACAAAACTTTATCGAAGACAGTGATATAACATTTATAATAAATACAAATTCTCTGTGCCCACATTTGTCCACAATTACAGGATTAAGGGCTATAAAGTGAATACGGTTTAGAGGGTTAAAAATATATATTTAACACTCTTTTATAAATCTGTTATTTTAATGCCAATTAAAATGTTTGTTTTAATAAAAAAATACAAAATTAGGATTTTTGTTTTAAAAAATGTCAGCCCTTTGTGCATCTCTGCTCTCTCTCTCTCTCTCTCTCTCTCTCTCTCTCTGTGTCTCTCTGTGTCTCTCTGTCCGTCTGTCTCCCTCTGTTTCTTCGCTCTGCTATCGATCGGTCAGCTCTGATGGAAATGTGCTTTTACTGGCTGCTGCTGGTGGAGACGGTTCAGGCTCTTGGATGCTGTCAGACGCTTTCGCAAAGGAATGAAGAAAAATGAGATGAATAGATTGCAGGGGCCGGAGGGAGGAGGGGAAGCGAGATATCGGCTGCTCTGCCGTTCGCTGGGACTTGTAACGGAGCTAAATGAATACTGACATATTTATATTTATTTAAATTAAAGTTGTTGTGGCACAGTTAATGTCAGGAGGATCTTATTTACATACCAATTAGCAGGTTTATTAACCGCTTTTCGTGTTGATTAATATAATTAGCGTGCAGATAAGTGAATGAGAGGATGGCGGCGGGGCTGGTGGTGGAGGGGGTATTTATAAAAGGGAAAAGAAATCCTGATTTGCGAAGCATAACAACGAAGCAGTCACTCGTGTTAAAACATTTTCTTATTTCTCCAGGTATGTTTTTGTACCCAGAAAGACAATATTTTCACCTTTACTACATGTGATAAATACACTCACCTAAAGGATTATTATGAACCCCACACTCATACTGTGTTTGACCCCTTTTCGCCTTAATTCTACGTGGAGTTGATTCAACAAGGTGCTGAAAGCATTCTTTAGAAATGTTGGCCCATATTGATAGGATAGCATCTTGCAGTTGATGGAGATTTGTGGGATGCACATCCAGGACACGAAGCTCCCGTTTCACCACATCCCAAAGATGCTCTATTGGGTTGAGATCTGGTGACTGTGGGGCCGTTAGTACAGTGAACTCATTGTCATGTTCAAGAAACCAGTTTGAAATGATTCTGAGCTTTGTGATATGGTGCATTATCCTGCTGGAAGTAGATATCAGAGGATGGGGACATGGTGGCCATAAAGGGATGGACATGGTCAGAAACAATGCTCAGGGAGGCCGTTGCCCAATTGGCACCTAAAGTGTGCCAAGAAAACATCCCCCACACCATTACACCACCACCACCAGCCTGCACAGTGGTAACAAGGCATGATGGATCCATGTTCTCATTCTGTTTACGCCAAATTCTGACTCTACCATCTGAATGTCTCAACAGAAATCGAGACTCATCAGACCAGGCAACATTTTTCCAGTCTTCAACTGTCCAATTTTGGTGATCTCATGCAAATTGTCGCCTCTTTTTCCTATTTGTAGTGGAGATGAGTGGTACCCGGTGGGGTCTTCTGCTGTTGTAGCCCATCCGCCTCAAGGTTGTGTGTGTTGTGTCTTCACAAATGCTTTGCTGCATACCTCGGTTGTAACGAGTGGTTATTTCAGTCAAAGTTGCTCTTCTATCAGCTTGAATCAGTCGGCCCGTTCTCCTCTGACCTCTAGCATCAACAAGGCATTTTCGCCCACAAGACTTTACGCCCTTTTCACACCATTCTTTGTAAACCCTAGAAATGGTTGTGTGTGAAAATCCCAGTAACTGAGCAGATTGTGAAATACTCACACCAACAACCATGCTCAAATCGCTTAAATCCCCTTTCTTTCCCATTCTGACATTCAGTTTGGAGTTCAGGAGATTGTCTTGACCAGGACCACACCCCTAAATGCATTGAAGCAACTGCCATGTGATTGGTTGATTAGATCATTTCATTAATGAGAAATTCAACAGGTGTTCCTAATAATCCTGGATTCTGTGACTTTTCTGCACAGCCTGGATAAATTAAAGGCCTTTTAATAAAATGACCCATAATCGTCCTCCTTGGCAGCTTTGCCTCTATAAAAAGCTTTCTGATGGATGTTGCCATAGTTGTTTGCCTACGGATCTGTCCCTTATGGACCGTTCTGAGTGGCACCCCCCACCGCCCCGTCAAACGCCCCCATGCCCTGAGCATCGCTGCCCTGTCACAGCCTCCCGGCGCCATGGCAACAGTGGACATGCCAAGGTCTCCTATAGAATATGCATCAGCTCATCTTTGTCCTGGTTGGCTGAGGAACCAAGGGCTCATGAATATTTACCCGACAGTTACAGAAGCGCAGATGTTTCTGAAACCAGTGAAAGAAAATGTAGATTTGAATCATTTTGTAATTCATTTGAGTAATTAATTATTTTAAGTAAGAGAAACACGTATCTGATTGCAGCAGCCACAGTTTGAATGCGATCTGTCTCATGCATGTTTTTGAGGGTCTGTTCGGAGGACTGTAATTTCTGTCTCGTCTGAGCTTGGCGGATAAAATGGTCATCAGATTTTCTTTTCTTTTTTAGAGAATCAGTCTCCAGTGTTTCTATATTGATTACCGCAAGTCAGAGACAGAAAACATTTGCGATGGCCATTTTGTGATGCATCATTAGAGTCTTTCTCTAGCAAGCAGTTAAAATCAACTGTATTTGAAAATGCATGCACACAGAAACGAAACATAAATGCCAAGGAGATACAAAACGGCCTTCATTCTGACATACAACAGACTTCTTTTAGAAACAAAATCTTGCAGACCCAAACTTTTGAAAAGGACCATATTTGAAAATGTGAATCAAACCGAATCAATTTACCGAACCGACTTCTCGCTAAGGAACGGTTTCCACTTGAGCTTGGTTCGGCAAGATACGATTACGAACCATTCTTGATCAAATTTTGATTGCAAATATGACATTGTTTAAGATGTCTTTGTTATGACACCTTGACATAAACCAATACATCATAACCTGTCAGTGTCGTTGTCATGACAACTTGACTAGAGGCCGACCGATAAAGGATTTTGAAGACCGATACGATACAAATATTTTTTTGGTTTTAAAATCGGATATATCGGCCGATATTTTTTATTTTATTTATTTTATTTCAGAAACGCGCAACAAAACATTAACAGATTAGTTATGTGTAGTTATTTATGAGTTTAAACTAAAATAATATGATAATGCATTTTAAAAAGAAACTTGTTTCTTTCATTGTCGACAACAGAACAGACTGATGATAGTGGCATTAGCTAGTTTTGTGGTTGCTAGTCTACGATGAGCCATAATTTAGCAATGGATAACGTCATACTGAAAATTGTAAAACATACATTTTCAATATAACAGGCCAAGGAGAGATGATTCGTCTCATTGCTATAACTGTCACGCGCTATTAAAGAAATACTTCAGTCACATTGTCAAAAGTTAAAAGGACAGTCAGTCAACTACACTGTAACAACGTAACGTAAGATGGGGATGTTCTTTTAATTGTTATTCAAGCAATGTATGTCTCGTAGGGTTGCAAAGTTTCCAGAAACTTTCCAGGATTTTCGGAAACTTTCCAGGATTTTTCGGAATCTGTCCAGGATTTTTGGGAAGTTTCTGAAAATTTACCGGAAATATTCAGCCCCTTTGCAACCCTAATGTCTCGTGTCCAACTAAACGAGTGTTGCCGACAGGGACGGTGTAGAGCGCCCTCTGGTGGACAAACTACACAACTCCAACACTCACGACATGGTTCAAGCGTGTTTCGTCCGTATTTATTTTATTTTTGAAATATTTATTTTATCGGGCATTATAACTGCCGATGCCGATAGTTTGGAAAATGCCTAATATCGGCCGAATAATATCGGATCTGGCTCTAAACTTGACATTAAATGAAGTTAATCTGTCATGTGGTTGGCTTTGACATTGACTGTCATGAGGCATTATAACTGTGTTGTGAATATTTTCCGTGACCTCAACTACAGTGATGCCAATGTCAAAACCAACCACCTGACAGTTTAATGTAATGTTAACCAATAAAGCGAGGTGCTTTCTTAAGTTTGATCATTAATCTGCTTTGTCATGTTTAATGACAGGTTGTGTTGTCGTTCACCTCATCTCTTTTTCCTTTTTTTTTCTATTCTGGAAAGCTCGGGAATGTTCTGTGCAAGAGCTGGGATTCCACACACATCTCAGGAAGTGCATTCTGTGTGTGTCGGATACATGTGGTGTGGTCTTTGCAGAGTTGTGATGCGAACTGATCCCGGATCAGATGAGAGATCATTCGCTCATGCGTTACGCTCTCGCCCTGAGCCCGTAAGATGGGGATCTCCTCAGCGCTCGTCTCCCAGTCCTCTCCCAAATCTCTCCTGCCCGGTCAGGCTGGATTACGTCTCCCGTAACTCCATTTCAAACACAAATCAAATGTGTTTCTCTTTCAGAATGGTGAATTATTGATACTGTGTGTGTGTGTGTGTGTGTGTGTGTGTGTGAGCTGCAATCCCTGGAGAGAGCTCAGGAGTCTTAGAGGAAGAGGAGAGCGAGGGTTCTCTCTATATGCTGAATCTATGTTCAATGCCAACTCAAGTAGAAATCCTCTTTGCGTGTGTGTGTGTGTGTGTTCATTAGGCAGTGTTATTTAACTTAATTGATCTTATATTATTTATGTATAATATTTATATTATAGTATTTACTATTTATTCATATTTAATTTTTTTATTCGTTTCAGTTTTAGTAATTTTAGTATTTAAAAACTTATTTTATTTCAATTAGTCACCAAGGCAACATTTCTAAAATCTTTTTTTTTTAAAGTTTTATCTACATCTACTTTATTTTTATTTCAGCTTCATTTTAATGAACTATAACAGTTTTAATAGTTTTAGCTGCATGGTTCTGGATAAATGAACAAAATAAATAAAATAATGTAATTTACTTATATAAATTAGACAAGTTGTATGTTGTTTATGTAAAAATATTGGTTTTTTTTAAATAGGTTTGAAAGAATGATTGAAAGACTTCATTTGTTTTATTACTTCAATTCAATTTAAAATTTATTTGTATGGCGCTTTTCACAATACATATTGTTTTTGAAGCAGAAAGTGCATTACAGAAATGTACATGGAAAAACACATTTAGTTAATCATGTAATAATTCAGGGCATAACATATCGCCGGCGTTGAGTCATTTCTTCATAGGCGTTTTTGAACTATTTAACAAAAAAAATATTTTGATTACTTGATTAATATGCATTTTGAACAAATCTCTTGAGTGAACGATTCAATGACAAATGCGTTTTTTTGGCTGTCGCTTGTCGCCACCTACTGGTTTAAAGATGTAATTGATATGATTTGAATTTGAAGCATCAAGTCACTTTTAGTAACGGGTGAATTACTATATTTTGATAGAATAAAGGGTAACACTTTACAATAAGGTTCATTTATTAAACATTAGTTCATGCATTAACTAACATGAACTAACCATTTGTTACTGTATTTGTTATTATTTGTTAACGTTAGTTAATACAAATCTAGCTGTTCATTGTTGTTCATGTTAGTTCACAGTGCATTAACTAATGTTAACAAGATTTTAATAAAGTATTAGTAAATGTTAAAATTAACATTACCAAAGATGAACAAATGCTGAAGAAGTATTGTTCATTCTTTGTTAATGTTAACTAATATAGTAACTAAGGAACCTTATCGTAAAGTGTTACCGAATAAAGTTTGGGAACCACTTATCAAAGGTTTAAAGGGGTCATGAACTGACTTTTTAAATTTTATTATATTGTTGTCTGAAATCTAAATATGTGGTTTCCTTATTCAGAAATGTTATGCTATCTATAAATACATGCTTAAATTTCGATAATTGAAAGTTTCATGAAAGATTATGGGTCACAGAAAAGAGAGTTGACATTTTCAGGGTGTGTGTGACTCAACGGTCATTTGCATTTCAAATGATACAGTCATGAGTGTGTGGGTAATTTCAAGGTTCCCACTGTAAATATCAGTGAATTTGATTATTAGTGTAAATTGTCATTAATTAAATTCTAAAAGTTTAGTTATGCTAGATTGTCTAATTATGCACAGCTGCTAATGTATCTATAAAATGATTAAAAATGCTTCTCCATAATCACAAATGACCGGAAAAGTCACGGTGGAATGGATGGGAATTGATTGGTCAAAAGGTGTGTGAACTGGCGTTGTGGTTGATCATCTGCCGTCAGGGTGTGTTTCCTTTCCTGTAAAATCAATTTCTCCCCTGCTCTTTTATTAATGCTGCAGATTCTCAGATTAATTATTCATAATTCCTGTCTTTATGGTGTTTGATATGTGATCTTACCTGTGTGAATGTGTCTGCCCTTTTAGAGATGTTTAAAATCATATTGACATTTCTGACTGGAACATAAGCCACTTTCACCCGTGTGTGTGATGGAAGCATCTTCTCGAAACGTTTAGCTCGACTTGTCTCCTTTATTTCTACAAATATGGACTATAAAGTCCAGTAGAGTTTCACTTCTCCTTTTAGAGCGATAAGAGCTCTGTCTGCCTCTTCAGCTTTGCTTTCAGGAGCACAGAGGTGTGTGTGTGTGTGTGTGTGTGTGTGTGTGAAGAGGTCCTTAACCTCCCATCAGATAGAGGCTGAGGCATTTCAGCAATCCAGTGACAGACACTTTTGAGAAAGACTTGCATTGCGACACTGATTTCACCAGCTCAGTGTGTGTGCTACTGGTGTGTGACTCATTTCTGATCTTCTCACAACTTCTCCTGCGTCCTGTGTGTGTAAACGACAGTATACAAACACACTTAAACTCCAGGAGCATGTTTTTAGGTCTTTCAGATGTCAGTTTGCACACAGATTGCACCAGAATAAGATAGGCTATATAGAATTTATATGAAATGGACAGGTATGCTACTGGATGGACTACTAGACCAATCTGGTCTGATTTATGATATGGACTGGATTGATCTGGTCTGATATGATGTTTTGTCATTGATCTCAGACTGGCCTGGCATGTTATGGTCTTGTCTGGTCTGATTTTTAAATAATCAAAAAGCATAATTAATGTTAATCTAATTAATTAACACTGGGGCGGCAGTGGCTCAGTGGTTCATGTAGGTTGACTACAAACCGGAAGGTTGGTGGTTCGATCTCGGTTCCACCTGATCAAGTGTCGAGGTGTCCATGAGCAAGACACCTAACCCCGGCTGCTCCCGACGAGCTGGGATGGCGCCGTTGTATGGCTGACACCGCCGTCGGTGTATGAATGTGTGTGTGAATGGGTGAATGTGAGGCTATGTAAAGCGCTTTGGTGGCCATTAGGTCTATGAAAGCGCTATATAAATGCAGTCCATTTACCATTTACCATTTAATGACATCATGTATTCACACGATTTTCACCAAAAAAAATTCAGATTTTCACATTTCAAATTTTCAAAAAATTCACACGATTTCGGTGTTGTGTTTTTTTGTAATAAAATGAAGACATAAAACAAAAAATTTTATCATTTATCATAAATTTTTAATCATATGAATTTAAACTTTTTTGTCAATTAAAGTGCTGAACAATGAGCTTTACTATTAAAATTAAAACATGGATTCTTCCTTAAATTCAGTTTGATGATCATTTATTTGGATTAGTGTTAGTATTATTACATTGGGACACATCTAAATATACCTCAGTAATATATTTCTGTCAATTTAAACCAAACTTTTATTTTGACGGGTTGTCGTGAAGATCTTTTGAGTTTCTGTGTGTTTGTCATGATGAGAGTTTTCTCAAATAAAGCGATGAAATGATCTCGAAGTGACTTTCAGAGTGGATCTAGAGTCTGGAGAGGAAGTTCATGCATTTGTGTCTTCATAAAGGCCAAAAAATGGTAAATGAAAATCGGCACCATTCATTCACACAGAACATGCAGGATTCTGTGTTTAAATAGTCTTTATGTTTTAAAATTCACACATTGATTTTGCGCTTTCTATTTATTCCTAAAAAATGTCAAATTCTGTGAAATTCTGTGTTATACAGTAAATTACGTTTTTATGACTGGATTTCGTCAGCATTTTAGGGGGCGGCACTGGTAGGGTAAACACTGAGATTAGGCTTGATTGGTCTGATCTGATATGACAGATATGATCTGGACTGGTATTATATGGACTATCTAAGACTGATTTTGGTGTCCCATTGTAAGCCGAAGCAGATATCATAGAACCATTGCCACTAATAGTCTTTAGTAAGATCAATGCTTTTAAAAAACGTTTCCCTGATCTGGTCTTGCATGAATGGACTGGTCTGGTTTAATATGGACTGTTATGGTACTGTATGGACTAGACTACTAACCTGGTCTGATATATAATATGGTGTGGTGAATTGATGGATGTGTTTTGGTATAGTAGAATGGTCTGGTCTGGTTGGATATAAGATGTGATATGATATAAATGACTATAGACTAGATTGGATTGGTTTAATCAGATACTGAGATACTGTATAATCTAGACTTGATTGTGTGGTCTGGTACAGTAAAGTATAGATGGACTGGACTGGTCTTGCCTAATATATGGTTTCATGAAATGAACTACAAGACTAGACCGGTGTAGCTATTCATAGTATGGACTCATCTGGGATGATATTACGTGAAATCAACTTCAATAGGCGAGTCTAGACTCTGGTATGGTGTGTGAACTGGCTTCGTCTGATAAATGATTTGATATGATGTGAAGTAGACGAGTATAGTCAGGTCTGGTTTGATGTACACTACCGGTCAAAAGTTTAAGATCGGTAAGATTTTTTGTGTTTTTAAAAGAAGTCTCTTCTGCTCACCAATTTTTTGATAAAAAATACACAAAAAATAATACACAGTAATATTGTGAAATATTATGACAATGCTGTTCTTTGAACTTTCTATTCATCAAAGAATCCTGAAATAAAAATGTAAAAAACTGTTTTCAACATGGATAATAATCATACATGTTTTTGGAGCATAAAATCATCATATTAGAGTGATTTGTGAAGGATCATGTGACACTGAAGACTGGAGTAATGATGATGAAAATTCAGCTTTTTTCAGAGGAATAAATTACATTTTAATATATATTTACATAAAAAAAGTCATTTTAAATTGTCATAATATTTCACAATATTACTGTGTTTTTTGTATTTATTATAAAAAAATTGCAGCCTTGGTGAGCAGAAGAGACTTCATTTAAAAACATAAAAAATCTTACCAATCTTAAACTTTTGACAGGTAGTGTATGATATGATATGATATGATATGAAGTAGACGAGTATAGTCGGGTCTGATCTGGTCTGATATAAGATATGATGTGAAATAGACGAGTATAGTCGGACCTGGTCTGGTCTGCTGTTGTCTGTTCTCGTTTCCTCATTCTCAGGTTTGTTTCCAGCTGTTAACCCATAGTATCATAAATATGTCTGTTCTTATTTTGTCCATGTTTAGAGTGTTTAACCCCACATTGTTTCGGGTGGAGCCGCTGTAGGTCCGATTGAATGTGTGTATGGGTTGGTGCTCGTGTGGGCGGTGCAGGTTTGACTCCTGCTGCTATGATATTTTAATTCTCCTCTATTAAAGACACACCATGACCCCTGTGTGTGTGTGTGTGTGTGTGTGTTTCTACCCACCAGCCTCATACTAGGGTCCCCCGCTGTGCTGGACAGTCTGTCTCTTACACTCAGACAACTCCTCATGTTACCTAGGCGACCGTATCCAGGAGGCAGGCAGTGCACGGACACATGGACCGCTGTGTCTCCCCTTGAGACTGACACTCTCTCTCTCTCTCTCTCTCTCTGGTATTTTTGTGACTCATGAAGGGAAAATTACTCTAGACTCTGCCGTCTCTCTGCAGGATTGTGTGTGTGTGTGTGTGTTTTCTTTTAAGAATCTGCCTGCATCATTAAGAGGTCTCTTGTTCATGCAATTGTCCTGTTAGCAAGACACTGAACATGTAGCAAGTGCTGCTCTACAGAAACTTTGTAGTACATTTGTTATGACGGAAATGTTTCTTATACAAAGGTTGTCACACAAACCCTGAATGATTGTCTTTTCTTATCAGTGTTTGAGAAAGATTCTGGTATTTTATTCTTACGAGAGTGATGCAATACTTACAATTCCATAATATAAAGAGTTCCAATGACTTTACTTTTGCAAAACATGGATTTGATTTTAGATGCATTAGAGATTGACAGTGTTTTAAAAGCACTGAATTAATCTCAACATTATCTTTACTGCCTCATTGCTGACCTGTGGTGAATAGCAGAACATTGTCGTCTTTGTCAAATACTAATTAGCATTGATCTCCTTAACACCATATACTTTGTACAGTGTGTTCTTTGACTCATGAGTGTGTGCTTTTTGTGTTTTTCAGGTCCAGGATGCCATGCTGATGTTTGATAAAACTACAAACAGACATAGAGGTAAGAGCATTAACATTCTTGAAGTAATACTGAACATATAGATCTGAGAATCATTTAATGTTGTAGAGGAACACAGAGCTGTGTGTGAGACAGTCACTGACTTTTTTTATATTATGGTCATCTTTGCACACTTTCAAAGTTTTTTTTAATGTTTTTGGAGAAGTCTCACCAAGTTTGCTTTATTCGATTAGAAATGCAGTTAAAACAGTAATATTGTGAAAATTATTACAATTTAAAATGTTAAAGGGGTAATGAACTAGAAATCATCTAATGATATTATAAGAATATCCTGTAAGTTTCAGAACTGAAACACAGAATTAAGAGTAAAGAACGGTGCTGTGTCGTCTATATTGGATGACAGGAATTGTACAACACACGGACTCTGGGTTCGAACATGTATGGGCGAATGATTTCCGGTTGCCATTTTACAACATTAGTCGTTTTACAAATAATTTCCCTAACGTTTCTGAGACTAGGTTCAAAACTAGGTACAAAATAGCCTACTACTATTATTAATTTTGATGTTTTTGAATGTAAAAACCAAGCGAACGTCATAAGTTGACCTCAGACAACAATATAAGAAATTTTAAAAAGCCAGTTCATGACCCCTTTAAAAGACAAGTTCGTATTGTTACTGAATCCCTGTTTCAAGATCGTTTCTGATGAAATAGAACGGTTAAGATTATGTCTAAATTTCAATCTTAACCGTTCTATTTCATCAGAAGCGAAGTCTTAAAACAGGGATTTAAGTGTAAATACTAGAACTTGCTCCTTTAACCCCACACTTTGAATGTTTTTTATCAAATGCATTTTTTATCATCAACTCAACAAAAAGATGGTTTAGTCAATAAATCCTTGAACAAAAACACAAATAGCGCACATTATTTTTCTTTGTATATTTTGTGTTTAGGTTTTCATCTTTGTAATCTGTTTTGGCAGTGCACTAACAAGTGTGACAAAAAAATACTGTATTTAATTAAAAAAAGAGAGATCTGTACAGTAAATAACTTTTCCAAGAGGGAAAGGTCTGGTGTAAATGAGTGTAAGTGATAAAGACAGTGTTTGTTTGTAAATGTGTGTGATATTAGGTTGTGAGAGCGCGTATCCTTCACAGTTATTCTTTCACACATACAGGTCTCCTTTCTCTCCCGTGTCCTTCATGCCCTCCAGGTGACTGTTAAACTGCTGTTAAAAGACGCTCTTTGTCCGCCTCCATTCTTTTCTCTCTCTCTCTCACTCTCTCTCTTCTTTCACTAAAGAGACAGCAGCAGAATCTCACTGGCATTTTCAGTCTGAAATGAGGATGATTGTGTTGGAAATTGAGCTCCAAAGCTCCATCAGTCCTGCTACCCCAATGCATTGTGGGAAGGTGCATTGGCTCTCCTGTGGGGCGCATGAATCAGGGATGTTATTCAGACGTTGAAGCGGTTTTGTGGCAGGAATTCATGCTGTTAATTACAGATGTAATGGTGTGATTTTCATCAGGGCTCTGCTGGTTGCTTTTGTGAGCAGTTTGTGTGCTGTTACAGTGAATACCCAAAGGCCATACAGCCCTCGCTCTGCCAGAACGCACACTGGGTTTTGCAGAACATGGTATCATACAAAGTACAAACCAACATTTATAGCATGTTATTTTTTAAATTGTAGATATCGTTCACATTGTGAAACAATGAATGTTTTAGTTGGGTTGTTGCATTTTTCATACAAATGCATTCTGGGTTCAATGTTCAAACATACTTTTCTAGCTGCTTTAACAGTAATCGTGAGACTTGTGGCATTACGTGTGACGAGGTGAGGAACTCAGCCAGCTGATGATAACAAAACATCTAAAATCCATGTGTTTTGGGATATATTTTTCACTCAGATGTCTACTACAATCTTGAAAAAGTGATTTTAAGACTTGCATTGTGGGAAATATTGTGATCCTTAAACATGCTTTGCATGTTGTTTAAAATATTTCAGACACAGCGCAGAGTGCACAGTGCATTGAGTACACATTGTATTCTTAGTATGGCCAGTAGGGGCGCTGTATTGGGCATTAGCTTAAAGGGATACTTCAGGATTTAGCATTAAGCTTTGTATTAGTAGGAAACCTGTAGTATTTTCGAATTACCGTGCTTTCCACCCTCATATCCCCCTGAGACGAGAGATTTATGTATTTTTTTGTCTCCGATGACGCAAAAATCGTCATTTTCAGAGGCTAAAGACTCCAGTCAGTATCGGGTCTGTCCCGCATGTCCTCAACCCGCCCATAGAGGGCGATCTCACTCACAGAATGAACACATAGTGTCGGCCATCTTTTTTTGGAAGCTAAGCTAGCAGGCTCTTGTTCTGTGGAGAAAGCTGAGTAGTCGGGGTCACCATCCTCTTTTTCCCGGACATGTCCGGCCGTCGATGTCCGGGATTCAGCTTTTGCTTTTTCATTGTTTACATGCACAGCTTTTGATTTTGTTTCAATCGAACTGAATTGATTCCGATTGGTGAATCTGAATGTAGTGTTTACATGAACGCTAAACAAGTGATCGGTTGATAGATGGATGGATGGATGGATGGATGGATGGATGGATGGAAAGATGGATGGATGGATGGATGGACGAACGATGGACGACGAATGGACAATGGATGGATGGATGGATGGATGGATGGACGGATGGATGGACGGATGGTTGGATGGGTGAATGGATAGATAGATGGACGGACGGACGGATGGATGGACGGATGGACGAATGGATGGACGGATGGATGGATGGATGGACGGATGGATGGATGGATGACGGATGGATGGACGAATGGATAGATGGAATGGATGGATGAACGATGGACGGACATGGACGGATGGATCAGATGGATGGATGGACGGATGGATGGACGGACGGGATGGATGAATGGATGGTATGGATGGATGGAGTGGATGGACGGATGGATGGATGGACGGATGATGGATGGATGGACGGATGGATGACTGATGGACGGACGGACGGACGGACGGATGGATGGATGGATGGATGGATGGATGGATGGACGGATGGATGGATAGATGGATGGATGGATGGATGGGTGAATGGATAGATAGATGGACGGACGGACGGATAGATGGAATGGACGGATGGAATGGACGAATGGATGAGATGGATGGATGGATGGATGGATGGATGGATGGACGAATGGATGAGATGGATGGATGGATGGATAGACTGATAGACGGATCGGACGGACGGATGGATGGACGGACGGATGAATGGATGGGTGGATGGATGGATGGATGGATGGATGGATGGATGGATGGATGGACGGATGGATGGATGAATGGATGAGATGGACGGACGGATTGAATGGATGGATGGATGGATGAAGATGATGGATGGATGGACAGATGAATGGATGGATGGATGGATGGACGGATGGATGGATGAATGGATGGATGGTTGGATGGGTGAATGGATAGATAGATGGACGGATGGATGGACAGATGGATGGATGGATGGACGGACGGATTGATGGATGGATGGATGGATGGATAGACGGATGATGGATGGATGGACAGATGGATGGATGGATAGATAGATGGACGGATGGATGGATGATGGATGGATGGATGAACGGATAGACGGATGGATGGATGGACAGATGGATGGATGGATAGATGGACGGATGGAATGGATAGATCGGATGGATGGATGGTTGGTTGGTTGTATAGATGAATGGATAGATAGATGGATGGACGCATGGATGGATGGACAGATGGATGGATGGATAGATAGATGAATGGATGGATAGATGGATGGATGGACAGATAGACAGATGGATGGATGGACAGATGGATGGATGGATGGACAGATGGATGGATGGATGGATGGATGGATGGATGGATGGATGGATGATAGATGGACAGATGGATAGATGGACATATAGACGGATGGACGGATGGATAGATCATCATTTCTGATCTGTTAAGAAGTTTCCAGTAGGACTTGTATCCAGCCTCTCCCTCCTGTCCTCTGTTTACTGCAGTCATTGACATATTTCAGTGTGACATCTAAAACACTTGTGTAATCCAAACTCTCATTTCCCTGTCAAACACACTGCTAGCGTCTGGCAAAAGGTGGTTTAGTCTCGATTTGTTATTTTGGCTGCTCGTGTAGAAGAGCACTCTTAATGCAGGAGCACAGTTCCCATCGTTGGGCATTAAACACCTCACGCATTAGCGTTTCCTCTACAGTGCTGTGCTACTACATTTTCGTTCACCCGTTCTCAAGTGCATTTTTCCTAAAGAATGCATTTCTTCATCGCAACAAAAGACGCTGTAGCGCGGTCACACCTGTAATTCCCATGGCAGAAGATCTGCTGCTTTTGCTCACCCAATTTCCCTGAATATAAAAGTCTGCCAGGATGATGAAAGCGTGTGTAACGTCACGGATGCTGACTGGTCCCGCTCAACAGGCTTCCCAACCAACGTCTGATTACAGCTGGAACTTGGTGATTTTCAAATGATGTAAGTAAAAGTAACAGTGTCTCGGTTTGATCAACAGAGAGCATGAATTATGACTTTATTGTTGAGCTGCATAGAGAAAAGAAAAGGAGAGAGGAGCAGGTGTTGGGCTGAGTTCAGGAGTTTTTGGCCACGGATGAGGTTTTGTTTTGTGTGTTTCCTGGATGCTCCAGAGGACAGGATTGTTCCTGGAAGACGAACAGAAGGTGGTATTGTGTGTCTGTAATCTGCTTACCTGGATCAACGTTCCCTGGACTCACCAAAGTCCCCAGCCTGTGTGTGTGTGTGTGTCTCTGTCTGTTTGAGTCTGATAACTTTGTGGTATATTACAGTATGTATTTGTGTGTGAGATTGATATTCTGCTTTCATTCAGACTGATTGTAGAGAACAAGATGGTCAGATCCACAATCAAGAGCAGGACATTTTCAGCTCTGTCGTTTAAGAAACACTCTCTTTCATTCTTCTCGCTCTCTTACCAACTAATTATATATATATATATATATATATATATATATATATATATATATATATACAGGGCTTGACATTAACACTCGCCATATGCGGGTGGAGGCGTGTAACGCAATCACTCTCTACTAGCCACTTTGGCGGGCTGAATTTTATATAGGCCTAATATACATTTTTCACTTGTAGTCTTATAAAATCCATCTGATGAACTAAGTGCAATCTAGATTTTCGTTACATTTTGATACTGAACCATCTGAAACTTGTCCGCAGCAATGCATTCTCCCTCATTAATCTTCAATCTATGGTTGACACACAAAACTTTGTCCATTTTTATCACTAGTTTAATTTGCTCTAGATGAAAATTGTTGGCGTTACAGGGTGAGGGATTGTGCATGCGCTCATTCCCACAGATTTTGTGCTCACACCCAAAGTGTTTGCATTTAAAGACAAGTATATTGGCTATTTAGCTGCAGGCAATTAGGCACTAAGGGGCCTAAAGTGAGCCAAGAAAACATCCGACACGCCATTACACCACCACCACCAGCCTGCACAGTGGTAACAAGGCATGATGGATCCATGTTCTCATTCTGTTTACGCCAAATTCTGACTCTACCATCTGAATGTCTCAACAGAAATCAGAGACTCATCAGACCAGGCAACATTTTTCCAGTCTTCAACGGTCCAATTTTGGTGATCTCATGCAAATTGTCGCCTCTTTTTCCTATTTGTAGTGGAGATGAGTGGTACCCGGTGGGGTCTTCTGCTGTTGTAGCCCATCCGCCTCAAGGTTGTGTGTGTTGTGTCTTCTTCACAAATGCTTTGCTGCATACCTCGGTTGTAACGGTGGTTATTTCAGTCAAAGTTGCTCTTCTATCAGCTTGAATCAGTCGGCCCATTCACCTCTGACCTCTAGCATCAACAAGGCATTTTCGCCCACAGGACTTTACGCCCTTTTCACACCATTCTTTGTAAACCCTAGAAATGGTTGTGTGTGAAAATCCCAGTAACTGAGCAGATTGTGAAATACTCAGACACCAACAACCATGCCACGCTCAAAACTGCTTAAATGACCTTTCTTTCCCATTCTGACATTCAGTTTGGAGTTCAGGAGATTGTCTTAACCAAGGACCACACCCCTAAATGCATTGAAGCAACTGCGTCATGTGATTGGTTGATTAGATAATTGCATTAATGAGAAATTGAACTGGTGTTCCTAATAATCCTTTAGGTGAGTGTATGAAGCAAATCAAGTCGAATTTCAAGTCGACTAGCAGCAGAATTCGTTCAATCGACTAGTCGAATAGTCGTGCACATCCCTAGTATATATAAAATACTGTTTTTGAAATTAGTATTGACCCTGAAACAAAAGAGATAAAACTATGCACACTTAGAAGTGTCTTTATGTATCCCTAACCAGTTCCTCTGGAGCCCAGTTACGACTAAACTGGGTGTTTAAAGAGATCTGCGAGGAAGAGCTGTTTCGAGGAGCCATATCCTCAGGAAATGAAAACACCGCCTCTCAATTGTTATAGTATGCGACCTTTAACCTTTTAATCTCCTAGAGCTAATGTATACGCTGTAAATATACAGACTTGTGGGAGAGAATCAGGGACCTCAACACAGGTTAAACTCTCTCAGATTGAGGCCAACGTGAGAAATGCTGAGTCCACAGTGTGTTTGGTTTATCAAATACATCCATGTGCAAACATATTACATTCCTGGCTTATTCTGTGTATATCTTCTAATAGCTTACTGACCTGTCCAATGTGCCCTATCAAATCCCTGTTCGCTGAAATCCAGCCATGCCATCAGAGAGATTTACTTTACATGGACAAGGTAGGAAATGCATATTAACAGACACAAATGTCTGAGTCATCTAGGAAATCTCCTCCTGTTTTTTTCATGTTATTGCATTAAATTTCTCAATGAGCAGATTCCACTTCCTGAACAAGGACTTATGGTAAAAGCCAGTGGCTTTTAGATCACAGATTGTCCACCAAATGGTTTGATCAAACATGCTGTCTCAACTAAAATGGACAACCTCAGTTTCATTGGTTCGTGACATCGTCCCAGGTCGACACAGCTGTCCAATTATAAATCGTGTTTGTCTGTTTTGAGTGCAAACCTATTGTCCGTCTGTTGATCAAGGAGTGTGTAAATATTAGGCAGTGGAGATGTGCATTTACTCTGTGGGGAACTGTTTTCTTATTAAACAAGTGCTGGCATCTTCTCAGGGTGAATCTTATAAATTTCTAATGCAGTGAGCATCACTAACAGCTGTTTCCCTCCAGCAGCTGAGAGAGAGATAGGATTCCTCCACTCTTTTGGCATGACTTAAAGTTCAATATTGCCAAAGTATCCTGAAACATGACAACATTTTGAGAGTTTTGTGTGGCAGGGTGCATTATCCTGTTGATAGAGGACACGTAGAAAGAGATGTACCTGGTCTGCAGGTGACGTGTCATATTTACATTCACATAAACGGCCAAACCCAGGGTTTCCCAGCATCACACTCCCTCCACCGCTGGTCGTTGTCCAACAGTGCATCCTGGTGATGTCACTTCCCAGTATGTGTGTGTATGGTAATGGTGAAAGACTTAAATACTTAGCAAAATAGCTTTCTGCAATCTTGCATTTGAGAATCGATATGTTTGAATTGTTTGACAATTCTCTCATGAAATTTGGCACCTCTGTCCCAACTTTATGGGAGTGTTTCAGCCATCAATATAAACATTTGGACAAATCAGTTGGATTTTGTGTATATATAGACCATGAAAAGATTGTAAATAATCTTGATTTTTATCGCATTTTATAAAATGTCCCAACTTTGTGTGTGTTACCCGTGCTGGCAAACAGTAGGAATTTGCATGGGCCAAGTCTGACTACAGGCAAAGTAAACATTTTTTTTTTTGGGAGGGGGGGGTGGAATTGGAGGTTCAGTAAGCCCTTGTCTAGCAATCCTAATACTCCAAATAGAAATCAAACATCTAAAAATTTATTTATTTGTACATTTTCAGTGAGGTACGAATTCTCAAAGTTCCAGAGCATGCACACAAAGACGTCTCGACGATCCCGATACACACTGACTTTTATATATACACAGTATTTAAAAATATCTTGATGAGTATTCACGCAAACATTATCTTTAATGCCGTAGCCCTCAAACCGTATTATAGCCCTTAATTCTGTAATTGTGGACAAATGTGGGTACAGAAGACTCAGGTGTGATCCTAATTTTTATTTATTCTAAATTTTATATCGCTGTCTTCGATAAAGTTTTGTCTATCCATTTATGGTGTTTTTTTTATTTTGGGGTTATTTTTGAATTTATTTACTTCAAAAAGTACCATATTTTCTATGTAAATTATGCTTATTTTTATGTATTATTATTTTTTTATTTTATAACTACATTAAAATATCATTCCAATAAGTTCTTAGAAGGTAAAACCTAAAGATGAAGTGACTTTGCTGTCACCTGGTGTCTTATTTTGGCTTATTTTAGAATGCTCTAAATTACAGTTTTTCCCATTCATTTCTATGGGTGCCCATTTTTGACCCAAATACAAGATTAAGGAGTTTTTTTTCACCCACTTAACATTGTAGAATTGAGTCAAAAAAAGTGTGTGTTCAGGAGGCAAACTTAGCCACGTCTTGTACCGCTCAGATCAAGGGAAGTATTTTTTAAAAATAAATCAAAACTATTTTTCCCACATTTGTCCAGAATACGGTTTTAGGGATAAATTAACCTTTGGTTAACTCATGTGGAAAACCATCGGTGTAACATTAGATCCGTGTGGTACATACAGGCTTTCTGTTTCATTAATGTTCATTTCAAACAATGTTATCAAAAAGAAAAAAGTTGAATATAACTTTATTTCCAAAGATATTTGGTTTTGAATTGGTGTGCCAAATTTGGTGTTATTAATATTGATAGTTTTGGAACCTTCAGAAAACAAATCATACATCAATTTTTGAAGTTTTAATAGAGAATGTGAAAATACATTTGTGATATAACACGGGATCACGTATAAGTATGTATAAGTATAAATAAGTTATTTTAAACTTTGACAGACCTAGATTACCTTTAATTCTCTAACATTTGTCCATTCAAAAATATACATTTTTCTCTCTCTTAGAACAATAAATGAATGTTTGATGCACATCTCAATCCACAAGAAGAGAACTGTATCTCTGAGGTCTTCTGATGAATGTGAATCAGGAGGATTGGACGGCACTCATCAGCTCATCTGGATCTGAACTCTGACAGATCATTTTCGATTAGATCCAGACGTCAGGAGTTTAAAGAGAGATCTGGCGTGCTGCACATAGCTCTCAGACTATCGCTAACTAACAGACTCTCTCACTTAACATTAAGCATTTCTTGATTTGCCTAGGAATCTAGTTCTGGATCCATAATTGCATCTTTAAACTAACTTGGTCGTTGATAACAGTAATATTTTGCAAAGATGAGCTGAGCTGACAGGCTGTCAATCA
>JAQIUQ010002549.1:0-47500 GCA_030378365.1 Hybognathus amarus | reverse complement strand
TTTTAATACTGCAAAAGATAAAAGTCAAGTTTTAAGGTGTCTTTGTTTCTGCAACAGTTTCAATTTTGATATTTTTAGGTCAAACCATTCTTGTGTCAGTCATATAATGGAGGTCTATGGTCACCAC
The DNA here is from genome assembly GCA_030378365.1 of Hybognathus amarus. Taxonomy (NCBI): domain Eukaryota; kingdom Metazoa; phylum Chordata; class Actinopteri; order Cypriniformes; family Leuciscidae; genus Hybognathus; species Hybognathus amarus. Next base: position 47,373 of record JAQIUQ010002549.1, on the reverse strand, counting down.
CTCAAAGAGCATGCACAAGAAGTCCAAATTAAACATGATTTAATGACTCGTAAATGTAAGTACACATTGATGGCCTAAGACACGAAACGAGCGGTTTGTGTGAGAAAACGAACAGTATTTATATTATTTTACCTCTTATAATCACAGCCACAAAGCGCCCGTCGCCCTCAGATCACTTGGACGTGGCTGTGATTACAAGAGGTAAAGACGATATAAATACTGTTGGTTTTCTCACACAAACCGCTCGTTTGTGTCTTAGGCCATCAATGTGTACTTACATTTATGAGTCATTAAATCATGTTTAATTTGGACTGCTCTGTGCATGCTCTTTGAGGTGGTGACCATAGACCTGCATTATATGACTGATAGACAAGAAATGCATTTAAGACCTACACCTACATCTTGGATGCCCTTGAGGGAAGCTCAAACTTACCATATATTCATTTCAAAGTGAACTATCCCTTTAAAAGATTATCTTGACAAACGTTTTATTTTTTTTTTTGGTAAAATTCTAATTTGAATTTCAATTTACTTTAGTTCTACATTAGCAGTTTTGCATCTGTTTGATACCTAATTTATAATAAATTCAGAAATTGTAATTTTTAAAGACATTCTCAGTTCAGTCAATATCTAATCAGACATTTTATAGGAGAAGTGTAAATATTTTATCGTATACGAGTGTGTGTTAGGATTGAGAGAAACACATGTAGCGGTTGTTTAATCCAGATCTACTCGACAGGAAGCCTCTGGTCCTTCTGTTCAATAGACCTTTGAAAAGCCGTGAAACTCTCAAGTACCTGAGACTGTCTTTATTCTTCATTTCCTCTCTCTCACATGCTTGTGCATTCTCTCTCTTTCTCTGTAGACCATTTCCTCTTCTCCTCTCTCCTTCTCTCCTGCTCTAAGCTCTTGGGGCGGGCCAGAGTCCTTTCAGTCTTCAGATTTCATTTCAGGTCTTTTATCTCCAGAGGACAAAGCAGCCCACTGGCCCTTATCAGAGACACACACACTCACATATAACATGCACACACACACACTCTCTCTCTTTGTCCAGAGAGAGCTGTCAAGAGCTGTTTGATGGAGTGAAGGATGAAGACCTGCCTCTCCATCCTCCTCTTCAACAGATCTGTCTCGCACAGCTCACCTGTAGATCTCATTCTTTTGGTGATCAGTGATGGTGAAATTGTCTTCATTGATTTATATCCAAGTGTTTGAAATGACCCGTGTTTTGATTGTCTGACCTTAAAGCACTAGCGTAGTTCACTCGTCATCCATCAGAGGTGCCAAGTTACGGTTATAAATTGCGTGTTATAAAGTTAGAATTGGGAAAAAAAACCTGACAGAATTGCGAATTTTTATCTCACAATTCAGACTTTTTCTCACAATTGCGAGTTTACATCTCACAGTTATGACTTTATAACACAGAATTGCGAGTTTATATGTCGAAATTCTGACATCTTTTCTCATAATTGTGAGATATAAACTCGCAATTTTAAGTATCAGGTTAATTCTAAGGAGAAAAAAATACTTTTAAAATAGTTTAAATCTCACAATTCTGACTTTATCTCGCAATTCTGACTTTTTATCTCGCAATTCTGACTTTATCTCGCAATTCTGACTTTATATCTCAATTCTGACTTTTTATCTTTCAATTCTGACTTTATATCTCGAATTCTGACTTTATATCTGCAATTCTGACTTTTTATCTCTCAATTCTGACTTTATATCTCAATTCTGACTTTTTATCTCACAATTCTGACTTTATATCTCACAATTCTGACTTTATCTTTGCAATTCTGACTTTATATCGCAATTCTGACTTTATATCTCAATTCTGACTTTTTATCTTTCAATTCTGACTTTATATCTCGCAATTCTGACTTTATATCTCAATTCTGACTTTTTATCTCACAATTCTGACTTTATATCTCACAATTCTGACTTTATATCTCGCAATTCTGACTTTATATCTCGCAATTCTGACTTTATATCTCTCAATTCTGACTTTTTATCTCTACAATTCTGACTTTATCTCGGCAATTCTGACTTTATATCTCACAATTCTGACTTTTTATCTCTCAATTCTGACTTTATCTCGCAATTCTGACTTTATATCTCACAATTCTGACTTTATATCTTCGCAATTCTGACTTTATATCTCACAATTCTGACTTTATCTCGCAATTCTGACTTTATATCTCGCAATTCTGACTTTATCTCTCGCAATTCTGACTTTTTATCTTGCAATTCTGACTCTGTCTCGCAATTCTGACTTTATATCTCACAATTCTTACTTTATATCTCGCAATTCTGACTTTATCTCGCAATTCTGACTTTATATCACGCAATTGCGACATTATATCTTGCAATTCTGACTTTATATCTTGCAGATTCTGAGCTTAATATCTCTCACAATTCTGACTTTTATTGGCAATTCTGACTTTTATCGTGCAATTCTGACTTTATATCGTCAATTTTCTGAGAAATAAAGTCAGAATTGCGAGTATGTAAATATAAAAAGTTGCAATTACCTTTTTTATTTTTCATTCTGTGGCGGAAACAAGCTTTCATACATAACCACGGTCAATTTTCGAACTGTGAATTCAGTATGTCTAGAATGGTGTACTATTTCTAAATAAGAAGAATCTTAGTAATAAAACGCTTATAAGACATATTTCAAGACATTGATCAAGAGTTTAAGGCAAACAATTGGAAGACTTTGTGTAGATGCATTTGAAATTGATTGAGCAGCTCACACACACACACGCACACTTAAGAGCAATATGTGCTTTTATGAAATACAACATAAATCACCATTAACATCTGAAACACGTGTGTGAGTGTGTGTGTGTCTGTCACAGGATGGTTCATTACACATGGAGAGATTTTTCTGTGCTTCGTAAATGTCATGAGACGGAGAGATGGATGCAGATCTCTCTCTCTCACACACACACACACTGTTTCTATTTTTACTCCGAGGGATTGGTCTGATAAGGCGTCAATTGCAGGGCTCTCCGTGCCAGAAGCTTTCTTGCTGAAGCTGATAAAGATGTCCAGAGCCAAGAGTGACAACAGCATGTGGTTGGCATGGTAACGGGGGAGGGTGTGTGTGTGTGTGTGTGTGAGAAAGTCAGCAGGTCAGGGCTAATGAAGAGCCTCGTTAACAGGAGAGGAGATGATTAGGGCTTTTACACACAAGCCCATCTTAAACAAAAGAGGTGGAGAGCGAGTTTTACGAGTATCAGGATGATTTCATACGGCTGAAGTTACCGCTGTGACGTTACTGCAATCTATTCACTCTTATTGTCTCTGGAGTCTCCAAGGATAGCTTTACTGTTCAGTTGAGTACTTAACTCTGCTATTTCAGTACGGGAAGCTTTCTGTGGACTAACTGCAACCTTTTTTTTACTTTTATGAATTGTGTTTGGTTTTGCATTAATCAAGTTCCTGGTAAAAACTGAAAATAAGCAAATTAGATGCATAATCAAATCAAATACTTGACAAAAATCGACACTGGATTATACAGTAGTGGGCATTACTGCATGGTCATTTAATGTATGAACAATTTCTCTCTATTTTTTATTTTTATATACACTACCGGTCAAAAGTTTTCAGATTGGTAAGATTTTTTATGTTTTTAAAAGAAGTCTCTTCTGCTCACCAAGGCTGCAATTTTTTGATTAAAAAAAAACTAAAAAACAGTAATATTGTGAAATATTATGACAATTTAAAACAGCGGTTTTCTATGTGAATAATATATAGTGAAGTGTAATTTATTTCTGTGATCAAAGCTGAATTTAAATGAAAGCTTTTGTAACATTAATCACTACCCTTCAAAAGTTTGGGGTCAGTAAGAATGTATTATTTATTTTTGGGGAAATACTTGTATTCATCAAGGATGAGTTAAATTGATCAAAAGTTACAGTAAAGACATTTATAATGTTAGAAAAGATTATATTTTAAAATAAATGCTGTTCTTTTGAACTTTCTATTCATCATAGAATTTTTTGGGAAAAAATGGTGACACAACTGTTTTCGACATCGAAAATAATAATTAATGTTTTTTGAGCATAAAATCAGCATATTAGAATGATTTCTGAAGGATCATGTGACACTGAAAACTGATGTGTAATCAGCAACAGATGAGTGTTGAAAATTCAGCTTTCAATTTATATTTTTAAAATATATTAAAATAGAAAACAGTCATTTTAAATTGTCATAATATTTCACAATATTACAGTTTGTCTTTTTTGTTTTTCATCAAATAAAGCAGCCTTGGTGAGCAGAAGAGACTTCATTTAAAACATAAAAAATGTTACTGATCTTAAAACTTTTGACATGTAGTGTATATAGGCCTACATTATATTAGTTTACATTATTTTGTTGTTGCATTAACTGATTCTGGGCAGATGATTTTCTAGTTCCCAGCATGCTTTGTATGGAATTGATACATGGTAAAATTAAGTGTTATTTTATGTTGTTGAGAAATATTAGAATAGATAAGATTTGTTGGCTTTTAATGTTGTGATATTTATATATTAAGTAGTTTTGGGGTCACCGTTGTGCTAAAGAGTATAATTTGTGCTTAGGTTGAGGAATGAGTACAAGATGCATGTTTCTCTGCATTGCTTCGTCCCATACATACATGATGTCAAAATAAGAAGTTTGCATTCTGAAGTGCACCAGATATAGTTGTTAACATTTACATATCCAGTTGGGTCTACATGGTTTGGCTAGATTATAACCAGCTCTGTGCTATTCTCTGTTCTCTTACTGGTATCTACTGACTGACTCAGACTGTTGCCTGTATTGCATAAATGTGTAGAACAAGCACTAAACAAACTCTCTCTCTCTCTCTCTCTCTCTCTCCTCCTCAAAAATTCCCCTTTCTCTCACACTAATTACACAGTCAGAATTAATTAGCAGAAATGTCCCTCTTGAGTGCTAATTGCTGAACCTGAGAGGCAGCTTGCCGCTCTGGACTTGTTCAGGCGTTTTCACCTGGTTTTAATTTAGCTCAGAGTGCAGTGTGTGTGTGTGTGTATGTGTGTGTGTGTTGATCTACAGGACAGGATCCTTGCAGGTTTGTTTGTTTTCATTATTTGTCTCTGAAGAAAGCAGACCTTTATTTGTCTGTGTTTTATGATCTCAGCGGCTCCGCAGGTTTAAAGTGTAAATTGCAGGTTAACCACCACAACCAGTTAAAGTGTAAATTAAAGTGCTCAATATTCAAAAATTTCTGTTTTAAAATGCATTAATATAACATTTATTGGGGTTTCTTCAAAGGTAGCGTGTTTTTTACTGTAGCGGGGTGAGTGATGTCATAAGAGGGAGCGCGGGCGGTAATGCATCGCTCTGTGTGTTCAGGTCGAGGGAGAATAAAACGATTCATACCTAAAACATAAAAACCAATACATTTTTATTCATGTGTTGCAGAAAAGCTACAAGAACAACTAAAACAAAATAGAAGCGATTTACAGGCCAGAGTTTCTATTTATAACATGTTTGCAGCGTTGAGCGATGTAGCCAATCACAGACGTGTTGGTTTCAGAGATCAGAATTACACGAATGAAAAGAAAAGGTGACAGTGTAGACATTTTCATAATGTTACAAAAGATTTTAATTTAATTTAAAATAAATGCTGTTCTTTTGAACGTTCAGAAATTCAGCTTTTGCCATCAATTTTTTTTTCTTTAAATATAGAAAAATAGAAATCTTCATTTTAAATGGTAATATTTCACAATATTGCTGTTTTTACTCTTTTTTAAATCAAATAAATGCATCTGGTGAGCATAAGAGACCTGGGGTAAAATAAGAGTAAGTAATATTAATCAAACAGTATTATTGTAAGATTGTTCAAGATGTCCATGTTTCTTTCTTCGTTCGAAAAGAAATTAAGGTTTTTGATGAAAACATTCCAGGATTTTCTCCATATAATGGACTTCAATGGGGACCAAACGGTTCAAGGTCCAAAAGACAGTTTCAGTGCAGCTTCAAAGGGCTTTAAACGATTCCAGACAATGAATAAGGGTTTTATCAGAGCGAAACGATCGCTCATTTAAGAAATAAATAACAAAGTTTAAGTTTTATAAGCTCAAATGTTCGCCTTGCTCTGTTCTGTGATGTGACGTCGTGACTCTCCTGTTCGTCAAAATGACGAATCTTTCCAGAGTCAACTCATTCATTCTGTTCGTTGAATGACCACCCAAATGACTCGAAGCCCTTTGAAGCTGCACTGAAACTCTCATTTGGACCTTGAACCGTTTGGTCCCCATCAGAGTGCCATTATATGGAGAAAATGTGAATGTTTTCATCAAAAACCTCTAATTCATTTTGACTAAGAAAGAAGACATGGACATATTGACGACATGGGGGAGAGTGAATTATCAGCAAAAGTTTTTTTAAAGTGAACTACTCCTTTAACTGCTGTAAATATATTTTCTTTGTTCATTGCTCATTGAGAAGTTCTTTGATTTTCATTAAGTTAATATTTACGTTGATTAACTTATAGGAGTGTTTATTTGTTCTTATTGTGATGTGTCATAACCATCTCCAATGGACCAGTGGGAGATTTATTTCCACTGAAGAATGTGTGATGCCTGACAGAGCTGGCATTTAAACCCACCCACACACACACACACACACACACACACACACCGGCGCTGTAGACCTGCGAGTGATCTCACATTTCCATCTCTGGCTGTCAGTAATGGGCTTGTTGGAGACTGCAGGAAACGCTCAGCATCTCGCTACGTCACCCAGTGCTCATCACTCCTGATGATGATGATGATGATGATGATGATGATGATGAGCAAATCTTGTTGTTTGGTGCTCATGTAGGAAACTGTCCTGTGTGTAACCGTAATGTGTGTAAATTTTGGACTAATCCTGCTGTGTATGGGAAGAGGCAGGTTTAAATGAATGAAACAGACAACAGTCTTTATGTAAGGAGGACGAGCTAATTCCTCCTGGCCGCGTCCCAGACGCTCTCCCAATTCCAGAGCTCCACGTTTTGATTAATCCAACGGAATTGCAGTAGCAATTGACACTCCACCGGGGATCTGAACAACCCAGTGAGCTGCGAATCCAAACATCGGCCTCTGTGGCTGGTCATCCGAAATATTTCTAATTCCTCAGCTCGGGACAGACGGTATTGTCTGAGATTAGTCCGACTCGTGTAAACTCAGCGACGCTTAAATACTATCACTTCCTTTATCTGTGTCAGAGGTTCATCTCGCCGTCTCTCCCGAACAAACACGAGCGCCAGCGCCGATATTCTTCATTACAGATGAACTGATCCATTGTGTGCCTTTTAAAAGCGCGACACACACACACACACACACACACACACACAGTGTAGTCTGAGTGCCCACCAAAAGCCTAATTAAGTTTAATCAATGCTACTTCATGTTGCGTCGCCTGCGATTCACTTTAAATGTTTCAGCGCTGTCTGATTCGTCTGGAGAACTGCTCCATTGAAATTCTAATGCAATTACAGAAAGATGGAAAAACTGCTCTCCTTTATTTTCTCCACTCCTTTCTTCTTATTCTCATCTCTCACATTTTCTCCTCTTTTCTCCAGTGTTTTTATCTTTAGTCTCCTCTCGTTTACTTCTTCTTTCCTGTCGTCTCCTTTTCTCTCTTATCATTTTCTTTTCTGTTGTCTCTTCTCATGATCTTCTCTCCTCTCCTTTTGTCTCTGTTTTTTTATTTTCCATTTTCTTTTTGACTTGTCTCCTCTCATTTCTTCTTTTTCTCTTCATCTCTCTCTCTCTCATCTGATAGACTCGCTTTGTTTCCCTTTTCTTCTGTCATTTCTATTCTCATTTTCTATTCTCATTTTCTCTTCTCCTTTTCGTTTTGTCTCTGTTGTTTTCTCCTCTTCTCCTGATTTTCATTAGTCTCATTCTTCATTCATCATTCTCTCATTTTGTCTCCTCTCATTCTTTTTCTTCTTTCCCCATGTCTCCTTTGCTTCATCTCTTCTCATTTCTTCTCCATCTCTTCTCACTCTCCTCATCTTTTCTCATCTTTTTTCATCTTTTCTCTCCTCATCTCATCTCTTCTCTTCTCATCTCAACTTTTCTCATCTTTTCTCATCTTTCCTCTTCTCATCTCTTTCTCATCTCAACTTTTCTCATCTTTTCTCATCTTTTCTCATCATCTCATCTCTTCTCATCCTTTCATCTTTTCTCATCTTTTCTCATCTCTTCTCATCTCAACTTTTCTCATCTTTTCTCATCTCTTCTCATCTCATCTTTTCTCATCTTTTCTCTTCTATTTTTCTCATCTCATCTTTTCTCATTCTTTTCTCTTTCTCATCTCATCTTTTCTCATCTCTTCTTCATCTCATATTTTCTAATCTCATCTTTCCTCATCTTTCCATCTCTTCTCATCTCATCTCATCTTTTTCTCATCCCTTCTCATCTCATCTTTTTTCATCTTTTCTCATCTTTTCTCATTCTCATCTCATCTTTTCTCATCTTTTCTCATTCTCAAATTTTCTTCATCTTTTCTCTTTCTCTCATCTCTTCTCATCTTTTCTCATCTCTTCTCATCTCATCTTTTCTCATCTTTTCTCCTTCATATTTTCTCATCTCATCTTTTCTCATATTTTCTCTTCTCATCTCTTCTCTTCTCATCTCTTCTCATCTTTTCTCATCTTTTCTCATCTCATCTCATCTTTTCTCATCTTTTCATCTCTCTCTTATCTCATCTCATCTTTTCTTATCTCTTCTCATCTCATCTTTTCTCATCTCTTCTCATCTGTTCTCACTCTCATCTTTTCTCATCTCTTCTCATCTTTTCTCATCTTCTACATCTCATCTTTTCTCATCTCTTCTTCATCTCATCTCATCTCATCTTTTCTCATCTTTTCTCATCTTTTCTCACCTCTCTCTCTTCTCATCCCATCTCATCTCTTCTCTTCTCATCCCATCTCATCTCTTCTCACTATAAAATATCCTTAACTCTATCCCCAAATGGTCTGTTTCTCTAATCCGAAGTCAATCCTCATTCTGTTCATCATCTCCATTTTATTCAAAGTGTTAATTTATTGCATATTGTGTTCTATTTAAACCAGCCTCTCATCTCAGATGAATAAACATGTTGGATATCTGTCTGCGCCGGCAACCTTCACAAAAGCTGTGCATTCATGAGAGCCTCCAGCCCAAAAGAACCTCATCAGAACTGTGAATGTGCATTTGGCGAGGAGCCCGACCATTCCACGCTCCTTTAATGCATGCCCATCTTCGTCTTTGTGTTGTGGAGGAACGGCGGTGTCGGATGGGGAATGTGTTGGTCTGGGACGCTGCGGCAGGGGGTTTAGCTCTCAACAGAGTCAATCTTGTGGGATTGGAGTTTGAATATCAAAGGGACGTCATGCAGCATACAGGGAGAATGGCGTTTTCATAAACACACGTTTGCTGTGAGCATATCGTTAGAGCGTTTCACATTATACAGAACATCACTTTCTACTTTTAAACATTTGCTTTTATTATTGTATTCTCCATTTATTATTGGATAGATCCTCTAAACCATTAGTACATTTAGCTTTAGGTATTATTTCCTGAGTACGTTTTCTTGAACGCTTATTTATATTTTCTCTTCGTTTTTCCTTGCGCTCTTGGGAAGGGAACTCAAATGAGAGGTAGGACTGTGTCTGGAAGTAGGACACAGGAATGGATGGTCTGTGCTGTTAGCTGACCTACATTGAGACACAGACAAAATAGTTTCCCAGCATTCTGTGAGGCGCCTCACCTGCAGAACATACACACATTTGCATTTTGCTTTTACATTTGTGGCCCCAGAAAGATGCATTTCTTAACTGATTCAAAGCCTAAGCATGCACACATTTTAAAGCACTTGAATTTATTGTTGTAAAATATCAAACCATGATTTTCAGAACAGATTTATTTTTTTTTTATTTATTTTTTTACTGACAATCTTAATGTTGCTTAACCTGTGCTGGTCTATTGGATGATGATGAACTGTTGTACGGGACTGTGATTAAACACAGTTTAGTATGTTTTGCATTTGGTGTAAATAGGCTTACATTTTTTTAAGTTATAAAACAATAATGCTAGCACTACTATATATTAAAAGCAGTAATATGCTGCACACAAGCTTAGATCTTAGAAGACCTATTTAAAATAATCAATCTCAGAACCCTTTAAGTGGACCAAAATATTATCTGGGTGAAAATAAACCAACATCTTAATGCATAAGGCTTTGAAAGTGGGCTTAAAAAAACATCTGGGGTTTTCTTGACAACTATATTTTGGAGGCATATAACAACAAATTCTGTTACATTAATTGCGTTTTCAAAAAAAAACAAAACATTATTTTTAGTCTAATCTACTCTCAGCCTTGGGCTACATCGATTCATATACACTAGCGTTATATCTGTAAATTTCATAACTTTTACATGCTATTGCAAGATGGTCTGGTTAAACCCTTAAGCCTTCATTTTCACAGATCTCTGAAGGAAGACCTTTGAGAGTGTTTCTAATATTTCTGTCATCTGCATAGAAATAGAACAAGTGTCTCATTTCCTCTCGCGTGTGTCATCATTTCTTTATACAGTTTGCTGTAACAGCCCAAAATATTTATATACATGAATGTAAAAATAAAGTGAAACCGCATTGCTGTGTTCACACTGCACATTATAAAGTGAACCGAACTCCATGTTTTCGTACTTAGTGCTTTTCACAGTTCTGAGCGTGGTTTGTGTGATTTTTGGTGTGTGTGTGTGTAGACTCCATAATACGGTCTCAGTTTCTAAACTCATGTGGAAGGCATGAAATACATTGATTCAATCTGACATCTGATGTAAATCGAAGATTAACTGAAATGAATCGTTAAATTCACAGAGAATTTGCAAGCACATTTCCTGAAACCACAGGTATACAGTAAATAAAAGCAGCAAGATTTGTCTAGGCATCAGTGTGAAGCAGGACGATGTTCACGTGTGTGTGTGTGTGTGTTTTGAGTAAACGTAGAGTAAAAGCCATTATTTATGTTCTGATCTGAGCTGATGCAGCTATCCTCTTTTTTAAAGGCTAGGATTCACTGGAGGGTTTTCAGGTGGAAAAACACCTCTCTCTCTCTCTCTCTCTCTCTCTCTCTCTCTCTCTCTTTTCCTTCTTTTAATTGGCTGTGGAGGCCACAGGTCTGATGTTGATGAAGTCAATGGAGCCGACGGCCAAAAGCACAGTTAATACTCTCGGCTGCGAGGGGTTAGAGGAGCTCATTGCTGAGGATTTCTCGGAAAACATTGCAGGGATTTATCTGAGCCCCGTTGCTTTGATTTGCGCTTTTGTTGTTATTAATGAAACAGTCGTTACATGCTAAAGTAACAGCACTGATAAATCATCTGACTCTCTTTCTGGTTGTAATTGGTCTCTTTCGACATCCTCAGGCTAAACACTGTTACGTCAGCGTTTTGTTCTGAATGGAGCTGTCTGCCGGCACGTTATTAATGCAGATCTGCTGCTGTTTCCTGCTCCTCCTCCTCTGATGTTCTCAGTGTATTGTTATTTCAATAATGAGGTTATTTCCTCAAGTATTGTATGGATTGTGTTCTGTGTTATAGGTGATGTTTAGCATCATCCTACTTTCAGGTCTTCTGGTGACGCACCGCTATTTCTGAATTATTTCAGAAATAATTGTTGTAATCTTTGTAACGGAACTGAATTATGGTGACCACCATCAAACAAACCAAATGTGGGACGATTACTAAATTTGTGTGGGACAATGTGGGACATGTTACCAATGCTAAAACATTAACCTGAAACTGTTATATAATAACTATATAACTTAATAAAAACATTTGTATTCTGCCTTTCAGCTGATAAAAATATTGATATAAAGTGATATAAAGTAAGAATTGCATGATATAAAGTCAGAATTGCGAGATATAAAGTCAGAATTGCGACATATAAAGTCAGATAATTGCGATGATATAAAGTCAGAATTGTGATGATATAAAGTCAGAATTGTGAGACGATATAAAGTCAGAATTGCGAGATATAAAGTCAGAATTGCAAGATATAAAGTCAGAATTGTGAGATATAAAGTAAGAATTGAGAGATATAAAGTCAGAATTGTGAGATATAAAGTCAGAATTGTGAGATATAAAGTCAGAATTGAGAGATATAGTCAGAATTGAGAGATATAAAGTCAGAATTGCAGAGATATAAAGTCAGAATTGCCAAATATAAAGTCAGAATTGCAAGATATAAAGTCAGAATTGTGAGATATAAAGTCAGAATTGCGAGATATAAAGTCAGAATTGCGAGATATAAAGTCAGAATTGTAGAGATATAGTCAGGAATTGTGAGATATAAAGTCAGAATTGAGAGATATAGTCAGAATTGGGAGATATAAAGTCAGAATTGTGTGATAGAAGTCAGAAATCGCGAAGATAAAAAGTAAGAATTGCGAGATATGAATGTTGCCAATTGCATGTTATAAAGTCAGAATTGTGAGATAAAAAGTCAGAATTGCGAGATAAAAAGTCAGAATTGTGAGATATAAAGTCAGAATTGCGAGATATAAAGTCAGAATTGTGTGATAAAGTCAGAATTGCGAGATAATAAAGCCAAAATTGTGAGATATAAAGTCAGAATTGTGAGATATAAGTCAGAATTGTGTGATATAAGTCAGAATTGCGAGATAAAAAGTCAGAATCGTGAGATAAAAAGTCAGAATTGTGAGATATAAAGTCAGAATTGCGAGATATAAAGTAGAATTGCGAACACAAAGTCAGAATTGTGAGATATTAAGTAAGAATTGCGACATATAAAGTCAGAATTGTGAGATATAAAAGTCAAAATTGCGAGATATAAAGTTGCATTGCGTGTTATAAAGTCAGAATTGCAGAGATATAAAGTCAGAATTGCGATGATAGTCAGAATTGCAAGATATAAATCAGAATTGCGAGATATAAAGTAAGAATTGCGAGATAAAGTCAGAATTGTCGAAATGAAAGTTAGAATTGTAGATATAAAGTCAAATTGCAATATAAAGTAGAATTGTATGTTATAAAGTCAGAATTACGAGATATAAAGTAAGAATTGCGTGATAAAGTCAGAATTGCGAGAATAATGTCAGTAATTGCGAATATAAAGTTGCAATTGCGTGTTATAAAGTCAGAATTGCGATAAAAAGTTAGAATTGTGAGATATAAAGTCAGAATTGCGATATAAAGTTGCAATTGCATGTTATAAAGTCAGAATCGCGAAAGAAAAAGTTAGAATCTGTGAGATATAAAGTCAGAAATGCATGATATATAGTTAAACTGAGAGAGTTCACAGACACCAGAATGAACGCGTTCACAGTACGTTCAGTTCACATTCGCCCAGAGTTCATGAAAGTTCATGAACGTTCAGGCACAACACTGGTGGCAACAGTAGCGCGCTGAACTGTCAAGTAATGTTCGTTTGGCTGCCTGGGTCTCGAGGATATAGAGCGAACAACGTTTTTTTTTTGAGCAAGCATCTGATTATGCTGCGACACGTGTCTCAATCCTTGCGGACGCATGAATTGGGCTTCAACCGCTGTACGGGACGGGTGGACACCCTAACTTCAGTCTATCATTTGACATGTCATAAGACTAGAATGAGCTGCAAAGTGGACGATGCTTTAAGTCTGGCTCTGTCAGAGAATGTCTCAAATGTCCTCCTGCATTAGTGTGTGTGGTTTAAAACGAAACCTAACACCAGATCTGCTCTGTCCTCAGTGTTGTTGACCCCTCAGTCCTGCAGAATGACCTCCACGACTTCTGCTGCGTCCCCCCCCCAGGGCCTTTTGAGCACAGCAGATGGCTAAAGCACCAGCTATCCGCGGTTATTAAGACAAACAGCGTCCCTGCGGCTCTAAGGACAATCAACACCTCTCTCTCTCTCTCTGCAACTTTCTCTTCACCTTAGGCAATCTGCTTTGACTCCAGCACTCAGTGTCCGCCGCTCGCGAGAGCCGTTTGCTGACGCCGCTCTGACTAACCTCACACTCGCTCTCGGGTTAGCAGGTTTCCTCCTCACCACGCAGCGCTAAATCCATTAAAATGCGAAATCAATGAGACATTAAGTGATCTTTGCATAAAAGCAGATTGTGCTGGCGGCGCTTCGACGTATTTAAAGTAGACACATCAGAGAGGAAGTTCTAGAAGACGAGAGAAGTTCATGCGCTGTCAGACTCCATTTAAAAACATTGACTTTCTCCTCTCTCTCCCTCATCTGGGGTCTTTAAATTGAGCTAAATGCTAAATAGCCCCCAAGAACATCTACAGAAACGCTCATGAGTTGGCCAGTGTGCTCATTAAGATCTGTTAAAACAAAAACACACAGGTGTAAGTACAGTCAGATGAGGGGCTGAGAAATCTAATAATCACCGGTGTGGAGATCCATTACACACACAGGACGAGCGTCTGATGTTACACTGCATGTGGAGAAATCATTAGCATCCTTCGTCCTGTAACGAGAGCTACTTAAACCAAACTGACCACGGTCCGAGATGAAATTATTGCAGTTAAGCCTTCTGCTGTTACAGGAGCGATGTCCGATACTCATGAACTATTTATGGAAACCACTGGTAAATTTAATCAAAAATCACAAAATTCATACAGTATGAAAAATAGTAATGTTGACATTTTGTAAAGGCTTGTAACAATGACAAACTATAAAATATTAATAAATATTATTACAGTACTGTATGTAAATAATACTAAAATATCTCTGAAATGAGGATGTACAATATTCTGATATGATATTGGCCAATATACACTACCGTAAAAAAAGATTTTTTATGTTTTTAAAAGAAGTCTCTTCTGCTCACCAAAGCTGCTTTATTTGATAAAAAAAAAACAGTAATATTGTGAAATATTATTACAATTTAAAACAGCGGTTTTCTATGTGAATATATAGTGAAGTGTAATTTATTCCTGTGATCAAAGCTGAATTTATAGCATCATTACTCCAGTCTTCAGTGTCACATGATCCTACAGAAATTATTATAATATGATGCTCAAGAAACATTTATGATTATTATCCATGTTGAAAACAGTTTTTTACATTTTTATTTCAGGATTCTATTGATGAATAGAAAGTTCAAAAGAACAGAATTGATCTGAAATGGAAAGCTTTTGTAACATTAATCACTACCATTCAAAAGTTTGGGGTCAGTAAGAATTTATTTTTTATTTTTGGGGAAAGAAATTGAAACTTTTATTCATCAGAGGATGAGTTAAATTGATCAAAAGTTACAGTAAAGACATTTATAATGTTAGAAAATATTATATTTTAAATAAATGCTGTTCTTTTGAACTTTCTATTCATCATAGAATTTTGGGGGAAAAATGGTACACGACTGTTTTCAACATTGAAAATAATAATTTATGTTTTTTGAGCATAAAATCAGCATATTAGAATGATTTCTGAAGGATCATGTGACACTGAAAACTGATGTGTAATCAGCAACAGTAATGATGTTGAAAATTCAGCTTTCAAATGACATTTTTTCATAATATTTTTTCATAATATTTCATTCGATCTTTCAAATTTTCATAATTTTTTAATCAAATAAAGCAGCCTTGGTGAGCAGAAGAGACTTCATTTAAAAACATAAAAAATCGAACTGATCTAAAACTTTTGACCGGTAGTGTACAGTATATCCATTATCCATTAAAAATAAAGTTATATATCATGCATCCCTATAAACCACAGCAAATGCATAAATGGAAAATGCATGTCAGTCGTAAATGTTAAGTTAAGTTTATGTCCTGTCTACTTGCTTTTATGTGCCTCAAAAGCGAAGTCGAGCTGATTTGAGTTGTTTTATGTGTGCATCATGTGTCAGACGAATCTAAATCTGAATCTGAGACTAGCCTCCACATGTTTGACACTAGAGAGATAGTCTTATTTGGTCCCATAGCAGGATGAGTTTGCATCATCATTAAGTAAAACACAGACATCATCCCTAATTGTTCTTCAGATCCTCTCACATCTGTGTGAGCGAATGAAGCTCCGGGAGCCGCCACACCAGGGAACGCCGCACGCGCCACACTCGGCTGAGACGAGCATATGTTTTCCTCTCTAAAGTGTTGGCGATTCAGGGTGTGCTGAGACTTGGACGAGACTCTGCGGTGTGTGTGTTCACATGATTGTGAGTGTGTGAAAGTGAGTGGGTGTTTTGTTAACACAGAGGTCAGACTGTCCCAGAGACTCCGTCATCACAGCACTGCCCCCTTCAGGCTCCTGATGGAACAGCATCGATGCTGTCAAGCCCGGGAGCGGGTCCAGATTGAGATGTGTTGTGGTCACACAGTGACGTTAAGAGTTCTCACACAGGTGTGTGTGTGTGTTTCTTCTGAAATCTGCAGAGACAAATGGCTCCTGATGGCGGATTTGTCAGCAGTCTTATCATCTTCGTTTTTAAGATCACCCTCCAGGCAACACACACACACACTGCTCTCAATATTAGCAAACAGACCCAAGAAGCAGAGATGGATGTTCATACTGAAAGCAATTTGTAGAAACCTAAAGTCATTTGTAATTTTCTATAAGAGTTGGTGATTTAAAGCTCCCCGACATGGGGTTATTTTTAGTATGTTTGGCCTTATAATGTTAGATAAAAAAAAATAGTCATGATTTAGAAATAAAAGGCATTTTTCCTAGTAGCTTCTGTATGCAAATGAGCTCTGCTGTGATTGGCTAACCTCTTTGCATATAAAAATGTGTCAAATCATCAAAGTCCTGTGTTTGCAGAGTGTGTTTATCACACTGCATATCTCTTTCCTAGTAGTGTGTGTATTTGATTGTCTCGTAACGTCTGTTATCTTACATCTCTGGAGTGTTCCACATTCCTGCTCACGGTTTACTGTGCTTGACCTTTGACCCCATGCTTTTATTTTGACCACTAGAGGAGAGAATAGCCCTACATAGGTCGTTCATCTTTTAAAAGGTGGAGATAAGATTTAGGGTCAGCCTTTGAAATATGACTTGTGTATAGAATTATGTGTGTGTGTGTGTGTGGGGGGTTTGTTTATGTGACTTATGAGGACACAAGCTTGTATAATGACATGCGTATTACACTGGTATTACAACTTATTGGTGGTTTATGAGGACATTTCAAAAGTCCTCATAAATCAAATGGCTTAAAAAACATAAAAAACAATGTTTTATTAAAAAATAAAAATACAGCATGTCTCCTGTGATGGGTAATAGGGATTGAGTTAGTGTAGGGGGATAGAATATATAGTTTGCACAGTATAAAAACTATTACGCCTAAGGAGAGTCCTCATAATGCTGTTGCACCAACATGTGTGTGTGTGTGTGTGTGTGTGTGTGTGTGTACATACTGTTTAAAGAGAGCCAGGAAACAGCAGGTCTTAAATTCTCTCTTGGAGAAACGGTTGACAAATTGTCATTTATATATATATATATATATATATATATATATATATATATATATATATATATATATATATATATATAAAGAAAGCACATGATTCATTAAAGGTCTGACTAAGCAGCATCTGAACACACACTTCATGCCATCTCGTTCAATCAATCCTCCACTTTTCCATCACACGGCTCTTGTGAAATAATCAGAATGGTGTTTGTGTGTGTTGTGCGACTGAAAGAGCATCCTGTCTTTATAAACACACAGTGAGTAAAGTGTTTATCTTCCTCTCTGGCCTCCTCTTAACACACAGGAATAGAAAATCATTTTCCCTCGTGAGCGGCAGAGAAAAGCGTTTCTCTTTCTCTCGCTTATAATGAAAGCACAGACGGATCCTCGTTAAGCCCGGATCATCTGAACGGGTTAAACTTCTTATTTCATAAATATGAAAAAAAGAGACAATCCCACGGTCAGAGATGGATTCAGGGATCTCCAGCCCCGCATTTACATTAAAACGGGAGCTTGTTATACGGTGAAATTTCAATGAAGGCACCGCAGAACGCATTTAATGAAATTCAGATGTGGCTCCATGAATCTCATTAACAGTCTTTGTGCTTTCCTGCTGTCCGATTTCCCCCTCGTCCGCCCGGTCGTGAGAGATTTCATCAGCGCTCGGCTTTTAAAAAGACAATGTCCGTTCAGATCTGAACTCTCCGTCGGAGTTTGAGTTCAAAAGCCGCACGACTGACTCTTCCTCTGTTTCTGTCTCTCTTCACAGGCTTTGGCTTCGTAACTTTCGAGAATGAAGACATTGTAGAGAAAGTCTGTGAAATTCATTTTCACGAAATCAATAATAAAATGGTAAGTGCTCTACCCGTTTTCAATTTCTGAAGGTGATTGTGGGATTAATATTTTATTTCCCATTTAACAGCATGCGGTGGTAAGTTCTGTGAGTGTGTAAACTGTGTTGGGCGGTGGCCAGAAAGCGTGAAATTGTGTGTGTGAAAACATTTTGATCAGCCAACAAGAGTCAGAAACTTTCCCCTCTTCCCTTCATATATACACTACCGGTCAAATTATTTTTTAATGTTTTTAAAAGAAGTCTCTTCTGCTCACCAAGGCTGCAATTTTTTTGATAAAAATACACAAAAACACAGTAATATTGTGAAATATTATGACAATTTAAAATGACTTTTTATGTTAATATATATTAAAATGTAATTTATTCCTCTGAAAAAACTAGAAATACTCCAGTCTTCAGTGCCACATGATCCTTCACAAATCACTCTAATATGATGATTTTATGCTCCAAAAACATGTATGATTATTATCCATGTTGAAAACAGTTTTTTACATTTTTATTTCAGGATTCTTTGATGAATAGAAAGTTCAAAAGAACAGAATTGATCTGAAATGGAAACCTTTTGTTACATTAAACACTACTCTTTAAAAAGTTTGGGGTCAGTAAGAATTTGTATTTTATTTTTGAATAAGAAATCAATACTTCTATTCATCAAGGATGAGTTACATTGATCAAAAGTTACAGTAAAGACATTTATAATGTTAGAAAAGATTCTAATTAAATAAATGCTGTTCTTTGAACTTTCTATTCATCAAAGAATCCTGAAATAAAAATGTAAAAAACTGTTTTCAACATGGATAATAATCATACATGTTTTTGGAGCATAAAATCATCATATTAGAGTGATTTGTGAAGGATCATGTGACACTGAAGACTGGAGTAATGATGATGAAAATTCAGAGGAATAAATTACATTTTAATATATATTAACATCAAAAAAGTCATTTTAAATTGTCATAATATTTCACAATATTACTGTGTTTTTTTGTGTATTTTTTATCAAAAAATTGCAGCCTTGGTGAGCAGAAGAGACTTCTTTTAAAAACATAAAAAATCTCACCGACCCTAAACTTTTGACCGGTAGTGTAAATGCTTGCATCGATTTACGCAGCACAGCTAAGCACACAATAAGAAAGTTTTTTTTGGGGCACCAAATCTGGATATTAGTATGATTTCCAAAGGGTCATGTGACACTGAAGACTGGAGGAATGATGCTGAAAATTCAGTTTTGCCATCACGGAAATAAATTCAAATTAAAAAGATATTAAAAAGAAACCATTTATTTTAAATTGTAATATTTCACAATATTTCTGTTTTTACTCTATTTTTAATCAAATAAATGCAGCCTTGGTGTGCATAGGAGACTTTTGAATTTTTAAATATAATTTAAATTGTAATCTTGAAGAAATAAAAGTGTGTAGAAATGGATAGGAATGTGTTTTACGTGCAGAGGGACGTCCCCTGGCTCTCTCTGCTGTGATTGACAGGAGTCCACGAGGCTCATGGGACACCTGTGGGGACCAGAGGATCAAACCCCTCAAGATCTTCCGTCACAGACAGGTTGTTCCTGAGCCCAGGGACAGATCCGTGAGCGCGGAGCCGTGCGATCGATTTCCCAGTGATAGTCCATCATGTGCTTCTATTGTGCAGAGGGCGGCGCAACCTTTCATTTCTGTTCTGATTGTCTCTCCTGTCGTCCGTTCACTGTGACTGTATAAGAACAGCACAGAGCGGTAGTGTAAGGTAAATAACTGTAATGCTAGAAAGGCTGTTTGTTTAGTGGAAATGACGGACACCGATTGCTTTCTTGATTTGCACTTTTGCCGACCGGTGGAGCTACACATGAGATCGAGGCCGTGTTCACACTTGGTTTGATTTCTTGGTCTGAACCAGAGTACACTACCTTAGAGGCCAGCGGTGTGATCAAATCAGGGTATATGGGTCATGCCCTTAAATGCCCTTAAATGTGTTTAAATAATATTTTCATTTTATGATATCTACATAGAGGGTATGTGGCTTGTTTAACGGCATTTGAAATGTTAAAATGGTTTTACAGGTCCATTTTCAACAATCAAATAGTCTGTTTTTACCTTATTTGGAAGTGAAGAGTAATGAGGAGTTCTGCTCTGATTGGTGGAAGGGTTGTGAATAGTAATGAGGAGTTCTGCTCTGATTGGTGGAAGGGTCGTGAATAGTAATGAGGAGTTCTGCTCTGATTGGTGGAAGGGTCGTGAATAGTAATGAGGAGTTCTGCTCTGATTGGTGGAAGGGTCGTGAATAGTAATGAGGAGTTCTGCTCTGATTGGTGAAAGGGTCGTGAATAGTAATGAGGAGTTCTGCTCTGATTGGTGGAAGGGTTGTGAATAGTAATGAGGAGTTCTTGCTCTGATTGGTCAAAGGGTCTGATTGGCTGTTGCACTAGATACACAAACATGAAAACATTTTACCAAATGGACGTTAACTTAGATGCCTTGTCAAATAAATATAGCTTCAATGCACGGGCATTATTTGCTCAGATGGGCTGTTTGCTTGTGAATATTAATTAGGTTATGAACAAATAATTGTTTTTTATTGTATATTATTTGTAAACATGAGCAGTATATCAGTATCATTGCTTATCGGACAAGATTTATTGATTTTTTTTTAAACCCTAAAATTGTATTCTGGACAAATGTGGGCAAAATAGTTTTGATTTATTTAAAAAAAAATACTTCCCTTGATCTGAGCTGTACAAGACTTGGCTACTAAGTTTGCCTCCTGAACACACACAAGTTTTTGACTCAAT
The DNA here is from genome assembly GCA_030378365.1 of Hybognathus amarus. Classification (NCBI taxonomy): domain Eukaryota; kingdom Metazoa; phylum Chordata; class Actinopteri; order Cypriniformes; family Leuciscidae; genus Hybognathus; species Hybognathus amarus. Next base: position 26,326 of record JAQIUQ010002549.1, on the reverse strand, counting down.
TCTACAATGTTAGGTGGGTGAAAAAAAAACTTAATTTTGTATTTGGGTCAAAAATGGGCACCCATAGAAATGAATGGGAAAAACTGTAATTTAGAGCATTCTAAAATAAGCCAAAATAAGACACCAGGTGACAGCAAAGTCACTTCATCTTTAGGTTTTAGCTCTAAGAACTTAATGGAATGATATTTTAATGTAGTTAAAATAAAAATAAATAAATAAGACATAAAAATAAGCATAATTTACATAGAAAATATGGTACCTTTTGAAGTAAATAAATTCAAAAATACCCCTAAAATAAAAAAAAAGATCATAACATGGATAGACAAAACTTTATCGAAGACAGTGATATAACATTTATAATAAATAAAAATTAGGATCACACCTGAGACCTCTGTGCTGTCCACAATTACAGGATTAAGGGCTAAAGTGAATACGGTTTGATTGGGTTAATTGATTGGTTATCGGAAGATATTGGATATTTTATTGTGCATGCTTGTTTCTTGTTTTTCCATAATGCTAATCTTTAACAAATTTCAAAATTAATATCTAGTTTTCATACTGTAATATTCCCTTACAGCCATTAAACACCCCAAAACCACCACAGTCCCTCAAGCTTCCAATAATTAGATGTTATTTACAGAGATGCAAACCCAGAGTCTCCTTGTGTCTTCATGTGATGATGGTGAACCTGTTTGCTTGGCTGAACATCTCACCGGGTGTCTATCTACCACACACACACACACACACACACACACACACACACACACACACACACACACACACACACACACACACACACACACACACACACACACACACACACACACACACACACACACACACACACACACACGAGATCTCGCCATCAATTCACAGGCTTTTCAAGTCTGATTAGTCCTGCTGTCTCTTTCAGTGCATCAGGGGTTCTTCTCTTTTTCAGTCCTAAACTTTTTCTGAGCCAAGTTTGACTTATTTGGTGATTGTCGAGTCTAACATGATGTTTTGTGAAGCTTGAAAATGCAGGATAAATTTCATCCGAGCAGCTTCATTGCTGTTCTTCTCGATTTTGGTAGATCAGAAGGAAGCCGGTGGCTCTAAATGGACTCTAGATACTGGTTTTAGAGAAGTGCTTCTTGGTTTTATTCTCAAATGTGTAATTTATGGTCTTTGTCAGTGGAAAATGAGGCATGAGTTTTATCTGACTTGTTCATTTTGTTGAGGCGGCTGCTGACCAATTATAGCTCAGAGAGAAGCAGATTTCACTCCTTTGAGGGCAAATGATTTCTTTTTCCTCACTTTGTTCTTTCCACAACTGAATTGTTAAATCTTCTTTATGAATGTGTGATTTTGAGGTGTTGTGCTCTCTATTTTATTCTGGCGTTTTGTAGTCATGCAGCAAAAATTCAGAAGGTGAAATTCAGAACAGTGACATTTAATTAGTGCTTCTGTGTTTTTTGAACGGGTTAATGTGTATTTCATGCACTCATGTATGAACATGCACCGTGTGTTTACATAAATGTTTATATTTCAACAACGAATTGGAGTAGAAATTAAATTTCGTAATTAAGAACGCTGATATAAAAACCACATTAAGGCCCTTGCACACCGAGTCTGAAATTCGCGTCCGAAATTTTGCATGTTAAAAAATAAATACGACCTCACGTTATGTCAATCATGATTGCACACTGCCTCCGAAACTTCGTGCGTCATAAAAAAAAATCGACTCGGGTTTGATTTTCTGCGTTTAACAAGCTGTTTGAATGGAGTTTTAATGGTGTTTTGACAATTCAGAGCCACTGAATCACGAATACGAATGTATTCGTGACGACTCGTGTGCGATGGCCTTAATTGTTCTATGTTTGTAAAAGTTTATATGCAACTCATTAATTATATAAAAAAAACGTAGGTTTTTGGCTAAATAAAAACTTCAGTTTGGATAAAAAAAATTAAAAAAGCTGAAAAATGGCAAAACATGTTGAGTATAAATTGAGATCCTGAAGAGTTTGGATGATTATTTTGAATGGTTATCTTTCTCTCCCCCACACACTTTAAAACAAAACTGTAGTGGATTGACGAGACTGGTGACAGCAACTCTCTGCACAAGTGTGTGTAGAGATGATTGTAGTTTTGAAACGGCTTATTGATGTCGCACTTCCTGTTTTATACACAGATGTAGTGGAACAGGCTGAAGAGTTTTTGAAAATGGTATAATGTTTGGGGTTATGAAGGGGATCCTGGGGTTACAAAACTCTGAGATAACATTTTTAGACAGCAGTGCGTGTGTGTGTGTGTGTGAGCAGATAATAGCCCATGATTTTACCTCCTGGTTTATGTCTGGCTAGATGAGTGTTTGCCATCCAGAATTAAACCCATTGAAATTGACATGCTGTACAACAGTTGTCCAAAACACTCGTTCACTAACACACATCTCTCTCTTTCAGCTCTTGAATTATAGAAGTAGTTTCATTCTGTGCTTTTATCATTATATATTTGGAAAAGAGCAGATGAACAGTTAAAGGGATAGTTCACTTTGAAACTAATGTTTGATATGTTTTATCTTCCCTCAAGGACATTCAAGATGCATGTGTCTTTGTTTCCGCAGTAGTTTCAATTTTGATATTTTTAGGTCAAACCGTTCTTGTCTGTCAGTCATATAATGCAGGTCTATGGTCACCACCTCAAAGAGCATGCACAGAGAAGTCCAAATTAAACATGATTTAATGACTCGTAAATGTAAGTACACATTGATGGCCTAAGACACAAAACGAGTGGTTTGTGTGAGAAACGAACAGTATTTATATAGCTTTCACCTCTTGTTACCACAAAGCGCCCGTGTATCGCTTGGACGTGGCTGTGGTTACAAGAGGTAAAAGCGATGTAAACACTGTTCGGTTTTCTCACACAAACCGCTCGATTTTAGTATTCTTAGCCATCAATGTGTACTTACATTTCGAGTCATTAAATCATGTTTAATTGGACTTCTCTGTGCATGCTCTTTGAGGTCGTGACCATAGACCTTCATTATATGACTGACAGACGAGACAGTTTGACTCTAAAAATATCAAAATTGAAACTACTGTGGAAACAAAGTCACATCTTTGGATGCCCTTGAAGGAAGATAAAACATATGAAAATTAATCTCAAAGTGGACTATCCCTTTAAAATTATATTTTGTTTTTCATGGAAGATAGGTGTCTATTGATAAGTTACTAGTATTAATTAACACCTCCTCATTTACATGTTGTAATATTTCACTCATTTAATGAATATTAAATATCCGTACAGCGGCCGAATGCAGAAATATCTCATATATTCAGAGCAGCGCTGACGGCACAGCATGCTGAACTTCAGTGTGTGTGTGTGTGTGTGTGTGTCCAGCTGTGCCAAGCAGCATCTGTGCAAGTCTCAATGGGAGATGATCTGCAATGTGTGTGTGTTGTGAAAGGCCAAGCAGCACACACTCACACACAGATGGACGGGCCCTGGGCAGGCAGAGCAAGTCGAATAAACACAGAGGACAGATTCAGCCAAGTGCAAATGCATCGTGTTCTTACCAGTAGAGGCGCTGTCAGCACACACACACACACACACACACTCCTGTAAGCATGCAGATGTGCTTGGTAAATAGGATCTTCTGCCTGCGAGGCCTGTCAGGAGGAACGCCTCTCCTCGTCTGACCCGGTTATCCTCATATCACCAGCAGAGAGAGCGAGCGTCAGTGTGTGTGTGTGTGTGTGTGTTGATGTTTTCCGTTGTGTGTTTGTTTATTTCTCCCCTTTGCTATAGACATGTTGTCTTCCCTCTCGCAGCTCTCTGGAGGAATATTCCTCTGTCTCAGGCAGGGACTGCTGTCGGCCGTTCGCTCCGAGGGTGAAATGTCAATCAAAGAGCGAGAACGTGCGAATCACAGGCGGAAGCAGAAAGGCTGTTTTAGAAAAATGTTTGAAAAATGCTTTGGATGCACAAAATGCACGCCTATTTGTTAGGCTAGTAAAGTACACAAAGCTCAAACTGACAGAGCATGAGATACAGTGTGACTCAGACTCTGGTCCAAAATTTCTCATTTATTAGGCATCATATTTACGGTCCGATGACTTCTGAACAATAGGCGGGTGAAGTTCAGGAAACCAGTCGAGAGCACGGCCAAGAAAAGACATATTTCATCCACAAATATTTTACATTTCTTTTTACAAAAGGCTGCATTTATTTTAACAAAAAACTGTAGAACTGTTGTTTTCTGAAAATAATATTACAGTTTAAAATAACCATTTTAATATGCATTAAATATAATTATTCAAATTTATTTAAAATGAAATGTATTCATATGGTAACATGAATTTTCAGCATCTTCAGTGTCACATGATCCTTCAAAAATCATTCTGATCTGCTGATTCGATAAAAAAATTATCAATTAACCCTAAAACCATATTCTGGACACATGTGGGCAAAATAGTTTTGATTTATTTAAAAAAAAAAAACTTCCCTTGATCTGAGCGGTACAAGACTTGGCTACTTTTCCTAAGTTTGCCTCCTGAACACACAATTTTATTTATTTTATTTTTTTTTAACTTAATTCTATGTTAAGTGGGTGAAAAAAAATCCTTAATCTTGTATTTGGGTCAAAAATGGGCACCCATAGAAATGAATGGGAAAAACTGTAATTTAGAGCATTCTAAAATAAGCCAAAATAAGACACCAGGTGACAGCAAAGTCACTTCATCTTTAGGTTTTAGCTCTAAGAACTTATTGGAATGATATTTTAATGTAGTTAAAAAAATAAAACTACTTTGCATTAAACATAATTTACATAGAAAATATGGGTACTTTTTGAAGTAAATAAATTAAAAAATACCCAAAATAAATAAAAAACACCATAAATGGATAGACAAAACTTTATCGAAGACAGTGATATAACATTTCATAAATAAAAATTAGGATCACACCTGAGTCCTCTGTGCCCACATTTGTCCACAATTACAGGATTGAGGGCTATAAAGTGAATACGGTTTAAGGGCTAAGCAAAATATTGCTGATGAATAGATACATTTATTTAAAATAGTACTATTGTCTTTATTTAATGCATTCTTGCTGAATACTGAATAAATGTATTACTTTCTTAAAACAAATTATTACTTACTGACCCCAAACACTAATTTTGTGAAGTATTTAATATTTATTCATCATGGTATTATATTCTGTACTTCCTTTAATGAATGCTGATTGCAATTTTTAAAAATTACATTATTTATTTAATTAATCAAGCATTAATTAATGTTGTTTATCCAACATGCATAATTATGGTATATCATCTAGTATTATAAAGCATAGTGCTATTTATTCTAGTTTGTATGAAGTGTGTGTGTGTGTGTGTCCACAGGTAGAATGTAAGAAGGCCCAACCGAAGGAGGTGATGTTTCCTCCGGGCACGAGGGGAGGGCGGAGAGTCTTCCGTACACCATGGACGCCTTCATGCTTGGCATGGGCATGCTGAGTGAGTCTCACACACACACACACACACACTGGGCACTTACAGGTGATGACCTGAGACAAATGCCTGTCTGTGAACGATGTCGGTGCCGTGGGATTCTTCAGAGCTGACGAGCAGATAAACGTCTGTATTAATGACTCAAATGAAGAGGGAAATTAGGCCAATGCTCAGTGCAGCGTCTGCCTGACCTCTGCCCCCCGCTAATGACAGCGGCACTGAACGAGAACATACAAACCTGCTGCCATGATCACATGATCCTGGCAGCAGGTTTGTACACAGATATATAACCATCATATTGAGACGTTTAATATATACAGGCTTTAACTCCTAAGTGTTACCGGTGGCCCAAATCCATTACATTAAAACAGTAATATCCTTTACTTAACCTAAACCAATCTGGACAAACTATATATCATTCGAAAGCGTACAATCTCTAGTTTCCATCAGAGGAGCCAAGAAAATCTTCATACTCCTGAGGCGTGTTTAGACTTTTATTTTGAAATAGTGATGAAAAATCATGAAAGAATGGTAGAAACCTCAGTTTGTTTTTATGCCAAGAGTTCAAAAGATAGCATGCATTCAATTATTTTAGATATAATTTTTTTATTTAAAAAAAAATTAATAAAAAAATTAAAGATAAAAAATGTTTTATTTAAATATTTTTTATTCAATTTTTTAAATATAAAGAAAAAAATTATCGAATTCACCATTTGTGATGTGGCAGTGAGTTATTAGAGGTTGAATTCATGTCAAAATCCACCAAACGTCTCATATTACTTCTGAATTGGATGTCTACTTAATTAAATTGTATGAAAATTGTGTAAATGATGGTTCAGGATCACTCAAACACATATGGAAATAAAGGCGCCCTTATATGGGCAGTGAGGGAGTCTGGTTGTGCCCTAGTGGAAGCGTTCGGTACTGCGGCCAAACAACATCATACTGAAAGCTACGTTTTTGAGATAACAACTTAAAATTTTTTATCACATTTTTGGCTTTGAGGGTTTTTTTTTTCTCAGTTTTAGAGTCGCTCAGGTTTTTAAAATACACATTTTATATAAAATATGAATAATTAAATTTTTTACATTGTGCATTTTCATTAAACTCAGAACTTCTATAACTTTTTTCTGTTTCACTTTCTTAATTTATTTCACTTCTAAAAAAAATCTGTGAAATGTCATATTTAAAACCATTTACGTTTGAAATGTGCATTTTTATGTCTATTAAAAAAGGGGGGGGTGAACACTTAATAGAACTTTCAATAAAAAAAGATAACTTTATGTAATATTATATACAATTTGATTGGATTTAATACATTTATTTATATTCAAACCCTGAAATAATGAGAATGCACACAGATCCCTGATACTCAAATGTGAACAATGCATGAACTTTCTAAAAGTTTTCATGTGGAGGAGGGTGAAGAAGGAGGAATAAGAGAGAGAGCATGAAGCACTCAAGTGAAAATATTAACTCTGGTCTTATCTAAATGAAACTGGAGAGAACAGGACGAACCAGACTGAACTTAGTAGAATTTGCATATGAAAAAAAGGCTGCAGATCAGGGCTTCATTATTTTAAGGAACTGTACGTTTCTTATGCGCCAAATATTCATTAAAGCCGCCGCATTCACGCTTTTGTTTACCACTGCTAATCGTGTCATTTATCTTTATAGTGAGGGACGCGTGTATGTTTGCGAAGATTAATACACATTTGAGCCGCTGCCTGCTTCTCCGCCGCAGATGTATAATTGATTTTAAAGTGAATCTGAGCTGTTGAGCCATAAAATAGGTATATTAGCCCGCACATTAATAATGCAAATCAGAGCCGGAGATAGCAGCCGGCCAGGAGAGCGCAGTCTTTTACCCACAATGCACTGAGATATGGACAGCTTAGCTCTTTTCTTTTGGTCTCTTCTCATCTTGTTTCATTTCTTCTCTTTTGTCTTGTTTATTTCTCTTTTCTCTTCTCATCTAGTCTCATTTGTTCTCTTAGAATTTTTTGTCAAAATATGTTGTATTTTTATTTTGTCTCCTTTCATCTCTTTCTCTCTGCTGTTACTTTCTTGTCTCGTTTCTTCTCGTTTATTTCTCATCCCACTTCTTTTTTCTCATTTCTTTTGTATTTGTCTTGCCTCATCTTTTTTTGTCTTCTCATCTCATCCTTACTCGTTTGTATTTTTTATTTTGTCTCGTACCACTGTCTTTTCTTTCTTTCTCTTTTCTGTCTCATTTCGTCTCATTTATTCTCGTTTATTCCTTTAAATAGGCTATTGTTTTGTCTTCTCATTTTATATCTCTTTGCATCACCTAATAAATCTCTGCTGTTTCTTTTTTTTTTATGTCTTCATTTCTTCTCTTTTGTTTTGTTCTCATCTCTCCGGTCTGCCTTATTTGTTGTTCAAATTTTGTTCTCTTGTGTTTTTATGTATGTTTTGTCTTGCCTCTTTCCATTATTGTCTCATCTTGTCCCATCACTTCTCATCTGGTCTCATGCTCTTTTAAAAAACTTTAATCTTGTATTTGGGTCAAAAATGGGCACCCATAGAAATGAATGGGAAAAACTGTAATTTAGAGCATTCTAAAATAAGCCAAAATAAGACACCAGGTGACAGCAAAGTCACTTCATCTTTAGGTTTTAGCTCTAAGAACTTATTGGAATGATATTTTAATGTAGTTAAAAAAAATAAAACATAAAAATAAGCATAATTTACATAGAAAATATGGTACTTTTTGAAGTAAATAAATTAAAAATACCCAAAATAAAAAAAAACACCATAAATGGATAGACAAAACTTTATCAAAGACAGTGATATAACATTTATAATAAATAAAAATTCTATCTGTGCCCACATTTGTCCACAATTACAGGATTAAGGGCTATAAAGTGGATGACGGTTTGAGGACTACTGACAAATTCAGTTAGTATCACTGTAGTTGAGGTCATGAAAAATATTCATGACACAGTTATAATGCCTCATGACAGCCAATGTCAAAGCCAACCACATGACACATTAACTTCATTTAATGTTGAGTTGTCATGACAACGACACTGACAGGTTATGATGTATTGGTTTATGTCAAGATGTCTTAAACAATGTCATATTTGCATTCAAAATGTCATTATTGAGCAAAAGACACTTAATGACAATTGTCATAAACATGCATAAACCCTACTTCATATTCAAGACATATATGATGTCATGTTATGGTGTCATGTCAGTCTTAATGCACACCCCTTCAAGTAAAGGTTACCGTATATTCTTGTTTATCCCTTCATGTCTCATCTCACCTCATTTTGTCTCTACCTCTTTTCTATTGATTGTTCTCATCTTCTCTTTTCCTCTTCTCTTCAAGAATAAACCTTTTTTTAGACGCATCACACACTCCACACACACTCTGATGCAGATACCACAACATCTCTCGTTGTGGTATCTCCTGTAGTCGTGTGTTTCCCTTGTGTGTGTGTGAGCACATCCTCTCTGGAAGAACCCTTTTTTAGCAGTGTGTTCTGTGAGAGCTGTCAAAAGTGTTTTCATTGCTGTCACCTGATATTGAGCGACTCACGACAGGTTCGGGAAATCAGAAGTGTACATATGCCAGCTCTGCACGAAGGTGTGCTCGGAGTGATTTCTGACATCTGTGTGTCGTGATTTATTACCGAGCAGTGACTGCTGTTGCACATTCTTGTTTTGGGAAGAATATGAAATTAATACGGCATGTACATTTCAAAGAGAAAACACGGGAAAATAAGGCCAACTATAACGTACATCAGTCTCTCTCTCTCTCAGAGAAAAACAGATGGCAATGAAATTCCCTGAAGTTGCCTCTTCATTTAAAGTGCTCATGTGCTTTAACACACACTTGTGATATTTATCCTCCTTTTCGAGTGGAGTTGCTCTTCTGATAGTCTTACATATAAACACCCTCTTCCAGACATGTCCAATTGATCAGGGTTAAGCGTGATGAATTTACTTCATAAGGCAGAAATATAAAGCAGAAAATTCACTGATGCTGGTTCTGTGTGTGTGTGTGTGTGTGTGTGTAGGTTATCCAAACATTGTGGCAACATACGGTCGTGGATACACAGGATTTTCTCCAAGCTATAGCTACCAGTTTCCAGGTGAGTCTGTCTGTCTTTCTATCTATCTATCTATCTATCTATCTATCTATCTATCTATCTATCTATCTATCTATCTATCTATCTATCTATCTATTTATCTATCTATCTATCTATCTATCTATCTATCTATCTATCTATCTATCTATCTATCTATCTATCTATCTATTATCTATCTATCTATCTATCTATCTATCTATTTATCTATCTATCTATCTATCTATCTATCTATCTATCTATCTATCTATCTATCTATCTATCTATCTATCTATTATCTATCTATCTATCTATCTATCTATCTATCTATCTATCTTGTCTGTCTGTCTGTTCTGTCTGTCTGTCTGTCTGTCTGTCTGTCTGTCTGTCTGTCTGTCTGTCTGTCTGTCTGTCTGTCTGTCTGTCTATAATGCATCTATCTGTCTTGTTGCTGTAATTAAGCATCATTTTGTGAGGTTGTGACTTTGCGCACGTGTGTGAAGTGTGTGTATCACAATGTGAGTAAAAGCTGTGTGTGTGTGTGTAGGCGTGAAGGTGAGCACATTGCTCTGCAGCTGGTGGCAGATATTAGTGTTGATATGAATGTCCTGTGGATGGCACCTGTCTGTTGAGATCATGAGCAGAGCTAATGGGTTTTTCTTCTGAGGGACTGATGGATGTTTTGATGGATTAGGATGTTAGTTAGGATTAGGATAAGTATAAGCTAATTTTTTTAACTTCGTTTTTGTATTTTTTATTAATGAGGGCATCACAGAAAAACTTAACAGAGAGGTGTGTGTAGAGGGGTTTATGAGCCACATATTGTTTTCTTTCTCACAGAGCCTTGTATTTATATTCAGAATAGTTCTAAATTGTATTTGACTGCGTTGACTCATCCTGATGCATAAAAGGATACACGTACACACAAGCTGACATTCTCATTCACACAAACACACACACATTCACTCGCACATGAGTGTGCTCTGATCTGTGGTGAGCCTCAAACTCTTGCGCAGTTACTCATCTTTATGTGACGGCACCTGACATCCAAATACCATAAAATCACACTACACCAACATCTGTCTCTTTCTCAGTTTTTTTATTACTACAACTAGAAATGAACCCTGAAACAGGACAGCAGTGGCACACACACACACACACACACACACACACACACACACACACACACACACACACACACACACACACACACACACACACACACACACACACACACACACACACACACACACACACACACACACACACACACAGAGGGTGTTTTCACTCCTATAGATTTGTTTTAATGTCTTATTTTCTTGTTGTTCTAGTTCACATTCACAAGGCAACCTTTCATAGCGTACCAAAATGTTCCCATAAGTCACATGCAAGTACAACTGTCCTCTTATTGGTCAGTGTTTCCTCTGCGTCATCCATCAAGATGATTGACAAGTTCACTCCATGAGCTTATTGTGACTTTATTTGCAACTGTCGAGACACACGCAAAGACTGTATGAATGTAGCCGTCATTCCCGCTGTTACATGTTAATGTTACACTACATTCGTATTAATATTGCAGCAGATTCAAGCGCTCTCTGGATCTCCCAGCGCTGTCTACAGGTTAACCGTGTCGAGACACGCAAACACTGTACGAATATTATAATGCAGCGAGAGCAGGAATCAGAGGCTACATTGGGACGGCAATCTCGCATGGAGAAGTGCAATTACACAACATTTTAAAATGAAGAGGCGGCTTTTGGTTTTTAACTGTGATAACTAATGTGCTCACTAAACTTGTAGTCAAGACCTTCTAAACCAAGACTAAGATACTGCCGACGACCAGAGGGTATGGAGACCAAGAAAGGACCGAGACAGACTGAGACCAAGACCCCGACTCGAGACCACGGCTGAGACCAGGACTGAGACCGAGACCCAGGCCACGGCCAAGACTCAGACCCAGACCGAGACCACGGCCGAGACCAAGACCCAGACCAAGACCTAGACCGAGACCCTAGGCCACGGCCAAGACTGAGACCCAGACTCGAGACCAAGACCGAGACTCAGACCCAGACCGAGACCACGGCCAAGACCAAGACCAAGATTGAGACCCAGACCATGGCCAAGACCCAGACCGAGACCCAGGCCACGGCCAAGACTGAGACCCAGACCGAGACCAAGACCCAGACTCAGACCCAGACCGAACCACGACCACGACCAAGACCAAGATTGAGACCCAGACCATGGCCAAGACCCAGAACAGAGACCCAGACCAAGAATGAGACCCAGACCGAGACCACGGCCAAGACCCAGACCACGGCCAAGACCAAGATTGAGACCCAGACCATGGCCAAGACCCAGAACAGAGACCCAGACCAAGACCCAGACCGAGACCACAGCCGAGACCAAGACCCAGACTCAGACCCAGACTGAGACCCAGACCAAGACCCAGACCGAGACCACTGCCGAGACCAAGACCCAGACTCAGACTGAGACCCAGACCACGGCCAAGACCCAGACTCGAGACCCAGACTCAGACTGAGACCGAGACCCAGACCACGGCCAAGACCCAGACTCAGACCCAGACTCAGAGACCACGGCCAAAGACCCAGACCATGACCGAGGCCAAGACCCAGACCACAGCCAAGACCAAGACCGAGACTGATGCTGTGTCCGGAAATCTCCCATTACTCACTATATAGTGCTCTGTTCACTACCCCCAACATAGGGGTTAGGGAGTAGTGCTTTGAGTGGAGATTTCGGACACAGCGTGAGACTGAGAACCCAGACCGAGACTACGGCCAAGAGCTTCAGACTGAGGACCCAGACCAAGACCCAGACCGAGACTGAGACCCAGACCAAGACCCAGACCAGGACCCAGACCGAGACCACGGCCAAGACCGAGACCAAGACTGAGGCCAAGACCCAGACCACAGCCAAGACCCAGACCACTGCCAAGACCAAGACTGAGACTGAGACCGAGACCCAGACCGAGACTGAGACCAAGACCCAGACCGAGACCACAGCCAAGACCGAGACCGAGACTGAGGCCAAGACCCAGACCACAGCCAAGACTCGAGACTGAGACTGAGACCCAGACTGAGACCAAGACCCAGACCAAGACCCAGATCGAGACCACAGCCTAGACCGAGACCAAGACTGAGGCCAAGACCCAGACCAAGACTAGAGACAGAGACCGTGTTCCAAGACCCCAGACCAAGACCCAGACCAAGACTCAGACCGAGACTGAGACCCAGACCGAAACCCAGACCGTTAAGTGCAGGATCCGAGAGTTAGTCGGTTTGTCGATGGTCTCACACACACACACACACACACAAGCGATTGTTCACCATATACCTAAACGAGCCGAACCGAAGGAGAATACACACCAGACTCTAAAACAAACGCTCAGGTGTGAAAGCACCCTTAAAGTCAGTAATTCTCTCTCACACAAGTCAATCTGAGTCTGTCTTCAGATCATGACAAACCCAGTGATCTCTCTGTCTCTGCTGTCATTATGGAAATCAACCATCTGTGAGAAGACTTTTGGAGAGCCGTTGTGCCCTTATTCTTTTTTTAATGCTCAATCTCAACTGTGCTGTGTTCCTCGCACACACACACTTACAGATGTAACACACTCTTTTAGTTGTTTTGTATGGCGCATAAAAAGAAAGATATATGGACCTTTGTCCAGTTATTGTAGTAATTCACCATATATTTAATAGGGCTGTCAAACGAATAATCGCGATTAATCGCATTCAAAATAAAAGTTTGTGTTTACATAATAAATGTGGGTGCACTGTGTATAATTATTTTATATAAATACACACACATGGTTATATATATTTAAGAAATATTTTCATGTATATAGATTTATATATAATTTATATTATATATAAATATAAATATTTTAAATATAAATATATATTTTTTCTTAAATATACGTGCATGTGTGTGGATTTATATTATATATATATATATATATATATATATATATATATATATATATACATACATACATACAAAAATAATCATACACAGTGCACCCACATATATTATGTAAACACAAACTTTTATTCTGGATGTGATTAATCATGATTAATTGTTTGACAGCCCTAATATTTAATCATTATATATTTAGATTTGGACAGACAAGAGGCTCTTGAGTTTGTAGGTGACTTTTTTCAGGACTCTTATCAGAAAAGCTGTTCAAAGAACCCACAAATCTTAGCAGTGTTAGCAGTAAGTGTCTTCTGGTTATTTGCGAGCTGTCTTGAGTTTTTTAAATGCCTAAAGATGTTTCTTAAGTGTTTGGTGAAGGCCATTAAAATGCATAACAAATTAGAAGTGTTTACTTGGGTAATAATGAGGTGGCCTTGCTAATTAACACTAAGTGCTTCTATCTAACGTGTCAGACTGCTTGTTAAGAGAGAGAAGCTCCTCCAGATCTCAGTGGATCACCGCTGACACCTGTCACACACAATATCTCAGTGAATTTGTGACATTTCAGATGGAAAGACTTCGCTATACTTGACACACAATCTTCACCTAAGGTCGGCCGAACCGATCATCCTGGAAACTCTTCCATTAGAAACAGGCCAAGCGCTTCAGGCTCTTTGTGCCTGGGCAAGAGAATGATTTATTTTCGACAACAAAATCCGACTTGCTTGGTCGCGTTCTGGCACGAGGGCCCGATCTGTCGAAGAATGCGGAGATGTGGTTTTGTTTTATGATTAGATGAGCGGGACATCTGCTTCAGAGTGGTGTAACTATACTTCTCTCCATTACACACGTGATTCACGGCCCATATGTGTCCGAAACCAAACTAATGTTCACTGAGATGATATCGTACTCTTGTTGTAGTTGCGCAGTCACGTAAAGTCATCTCTCGTGAAGCATGCACCTGCCGGCCGTTTGTGGGTTTGGTGACGTCCAGGGAACTTTCTGGAGATTTCTGCTCCCCCCTTCATCGTTACGTTTAATGGAGCATGAAAGGGCTAAAAAAAGATTGAGCCCTTTAATCTGCCTGGCAAAATGACTTTTTGTCCCCTAATCAAAGTCAGAAGACTCTCATGATGAAGATCCAGCGTAGTAAATGGTTTCATTTTGGGCGAAATCTTTCACGTATGAAAAGTAATCTCGGTTTTGAAACCTGTGCACAAAAACCCATTTATAATGACTGTCTATGTTTCTACTGTTGTGGAAGCAAAGAAATGTTTGTATGTATGCGTGATGTGTTCTTCAGATAGACGCCACCTGTGCCAGAAGCTGCCAAGATTCCACCTTTGATATGGCATGAAAAGCTTTCGCAAAACTACAAACGATGCATGCGTCATTTTTCTTCAGATGGACAGCAACAACAGGTCACCGGCGGCACAGATGAAACGAGAGCCGAGGCTGTTGCCTTCCCCGGCTCTTATTATGGCATCTTTCATTGTTTTTATTTTCCTTTCAAAGTGGGCAATGAAGGAAAGATGAAGGCACAGATTTTGTCATTTCACAGCTCTGTGTCGCTCGATCGGACACAAGCCGTGTGTGTGTGGGCTTACATCAGATTTATTTATAGCCTGATTTCAGGACGTGTGGCTAGTGTTGTTTTTGGTGGCCTGTTTTAATTTTAGTTTTAGTCTAGTCAAGCTGTCATTTTAGTTTTTATTGGTTTTAGTCACGTTCATACTCTCTTTAGTCTAGATTTAGTCAATGAAAATTGTATTTTAGTCTCTTTTTAGTAATGCAATTCTATTTAACCCAGTCAATATAGTAAGAAACCAACATTATAATAATATTTCATATAAGCTAGATATGGAATAAATTACATTCAATACAAAATGAACATGTCTCATATATTGAAATAAAGTTTTAAGTGATAAAATATTTGCTTTGTTGTGCCAGGCATTTAGTCATATTATAAAATAATTTATTGAATTTATTACCACGTGAGCAAGCAGCAGGCTCCTGATTGGTTAACGCGGCGCGAATTGACACCAAAGTTCAGATTTTTCAACTCTGGGCGGCAAGTGCGAATTCATGTCAAACGTGAATGCACGAATAGCACTAACTAAATCATGCGTGTAACGCGCAGACGCTCAATTCGCACGAATTTGATGACACAAAACCACATTTTTTATTCGTCAACAATATTGCATTATACATTTAATTATAGTCATCATCACATGCAGCATTTCTCGTCTCGTTTTCATCACGTGATAAAGCTTCGTTGGCGACGATATTTAGTCATAATTTTCGTTGCCGAAAGCAACGCTATGTTTCCTAGTCTGATCTAAAGAACATCTTTCTCTCTGTGTACCATCCATCAAAATTAGACCACTGCTTAATTGTAATTAATAAATTAGTGAATTTTTATATATTTTATAATCTTTGGTATATGGATACAAAAGTACTTTATATCTCCAAAAACACAGCATTAATGAATAGATGAAAAGTAAACAAAAAAAATGATATATTACTTGTATGATTAAAAATGTATATTTTTTGTACAATTACTCAATCAGTTATTGGGGTCGTATAGACCTCGAAGCCCAGAAGTGTAAACAGGAAACGAAGGCCATTTGAAGGTTAAATATTCTCTCTCAGTCGTGACCAAAATCCCATTTGTTTTCTGATTGCCATTTCGGAAGGATTCCTGGCTAGTTAAAGTGTGTGGAGCCTGCACCGCTTCAAGGGTACACAGGGGGCAGCTGCTGAGCACACTTCAGAGCGTTAAAATGCTAAATGGGACTCGAATAGACTCGGCGAGCACGTGCAATTTAAGTCAACAAGACTGAAAGTCCGCATGAAGTGCGCCATTTGGGACAGGGCCAATGTGCCTCAGACAGGAAGTTGAATTTTGAATCGTGTAAAAGTCCCTCTTCCTCTCTCTTTCATCACAGAGCCAAGAAGACCCTTTCTACACTCCCTCGGGGTTGGTGTGTGCGGTTTTACGGTGCCCATGGGGTCCTGACAGAAGCAGGGAGAGCACTGTGTCCTTGTGCCCTCTTAGCAGGGCTTTTCTCTCCCATCAGCCCATTCACTTGAGCAGATTCAAATAACGCTATAAAACTGAATGCTAAATGTTGGTGTTATCTCGTCTGTAATGAAAAGCCCATGAAATTGATTTAATGCTGCAGCGCCTCTCTCGAGCAGCCTCTCACGACGGAAACACAAAACAATGAGCCTCCAAGATCTAATAATTAACCCACCTAATCCGCCAAAGTTAATCTCCCGCTAGAACTTTGTTCCAGTGCTAACTTTGGCACAGGGAGAGAGAGCCACTGGGGACCGAAGATGTTGTGCAGCGCGGATGACACTTCGGTGAAGGACACAACAGCGAGCAGCGCTAAAGAGAAGCAGGACGCGTGACCTTCATTAGCATTAGCATTAGCATACTGATTTGTGTTTTGTCAAGAGATTAACGAGCTGAGGAGAGAAACAGGAAATGACATGCGTAATTCAAACCAGAGAGACCACAGAGTTTTTTTTTTTACTTTTTTTTCTTAATCTATTATACACGTCGGTATGTTTCTTTTACATTAGGATTTCTTTTTCAGTCAGTGTTTTTTTTTCTTTTACTTTTAGTGGCCATATTGATATTTTTCTCTTTTTTAAATTATTTTATATATTTTTAGTTCTTTTTAGTATCTTTTTTTCTTCATTCAGCTTTCCTTTTTTATTCAGTAGCCATATGGCCAAAAAAGTCATTTTGTAATGTTTTCATTCTCTTAGAAGTCTCTCTAAACTAGCCATATGGCAAATTTATTTTATTTTTATATTTAGTTCATTTGAGTGGCTGAAGTTTAGTTTTGTAAAATCTTTGTTTTGATGCACAATGCTTTTGACGGTCACGATAAATTCAGATCATCGGCCTCATATATAAACGTTAACTGTCATGCACAAAAGTAAGGCGTACACCGCTCTCTACGCAGTAATTGGTATTTAGTTGATATATTGCTATATAGTTCACTTTTAAAAAAACTGTTGCTGATAATTTACTCACCCCGTGTCATCCAAGATGTCCATGTCTTTCTTCTTCTCAGTCGAAAAGAAATTAAGGTTTTTGATGAAAACATTCCAGGATTTTCTCCATATAATGGACTTCAATGGGATCCAAATGGTTCAAGGTCCAAGAATGAGAGTTTTCAGTGCAAACTGTTCAAAGGGCTTTAAACGACGTCAGACGATAAATAAGGGTCTTATCAAGTGAAACGATCGCTCATTTAAATAAATAAATTAAAAGTTTAAGTTTTATAAGCTCAAATGCTCGCCTTGCTCTGTTCTGTGAATGCGCGTTCGTGACTCTCCTGTTCAAACTCGTTTATAAAAATTTAGCAAATCTTTTTACAAGTCATGACTCGAAAGGGTCCTAGATCAAGACCCTTATTCAGTCGTCTGGAATCGTTTAAAGCCCTTTGAAGCTGCACTGAAACTCTCATTTGCACCTTGAACCGTTTGGTCCCATTAAAGCTCCATTATATGGAGAATAGTCCTGGAAATGTTTTCATCAAAAACCTTTATTTCTTTCGACTGAAGAAAGAAAGCAACGTGGACATCTTGGATGACATGGGGTGAGTAAATTATCAGCAAAAGTTTTTTTTAAAAAGTGAACTACTCCTTAAAATGAAAACTGCGTAGGATGTGTGTGAACACCGTTTAATAAATCTGAATATTCCTGTACGTACTAGCACATCTTACGTTTAATCCGTACGCCACTTCTGACGCAAATCCTACGCAAGGTTTTATAAATGAGGCCCCTGGTGTGTAAACGATCTACTTTATGTGTTATCTCTT
This sequence comes from Hybognathus amarus, assembly GCA_030378365.1. Lineage (NCBI taxonomy): Eukaryota > Metazoa > Chordata > Actinopteri > Cypriniformes > Leuciscidae > Hybognathus > Hybognathus amarus. The sequence continues at coordinate 7,963 of JAQIUQ010002549.1, read as the reverse complement.
GCTTTGCAGTGTAATATATGAACAGTCCCCTCTAGACTCGAGATAACCAGAAGGTGATAGATAATGGATCACCCCATCTTGGTTTTGAACCCCGAATTACTGGGTTGCCAATCTCAAATCTTTACCTATTACGTTACTCCACCTTCATAGTTTCGAGTTGCAGTCTGGTGTAATGACACACTGAGAAGGGCTTTTAACCCCTGCAAGTTTTACGGCTCTGATTAGCAGCTGTCAGACACAGATAGTGCCAGGACTATAATTACGTTTGTTATGAAATAATAGAGCTGGAGATACTCTGGCCTGTTGGTCTTATTTAGTTGGCTTCAACAATGATGATGATTATGTTTGATTACTTTGTTTGAACACTGAACTCACGACGGTCATTAAATATGTAGATTCCTCAGCAGTCTTGGTTTACCACAAACAAATTGCATGCTGTGAATCACATTGTCATTTAATAAAATTTGCGTAGTTGTTCAGTATTAAAGGAGAACTCCGAAGTTGAGTAGAAATCAGACGGATGATGATTTTTTTCTTCATATTTTCAACTCTCAAGAAGCACATTTAGATGAGCTGTACGGACACACTTGGGTCTCACACAGTCATTATCACCTACCATTATGGACCTTAAAGAGGACCACATGCTTCTCAGTGAGATAATAGGCTCAATTCATCCTCCAATTCTCCGCTGTGTGCGCTCACACTCCATGTCCACCATACAAATGATCACGCTGATGGATTGAGCACTGATGCATCTCAGTCAACTCGGTCCAGCACGCGAGGGTGGACAGGCGCTGTCGCAGTGTGCTAAATCATACCGTTTTCCAGATCCTCTAACAAGTGCATTTGTCCTCCAGTGGTGGAACCGTTTTATAAATGCCCATAATTCTGTGCTGCTCGAGTGTTATTGTGAAAGATTTTGAAGTGCAAATAAACTTTAATATATTACATTTGTCCCAAGGAATAGCTGGACGGTCGTTCTATGAGCAGCGTGTTTGTGCCGTCTGTCATTAAACTGTGAAAGAGGCTGTAGATCAGTCCACACTAAACAATTATATTTCAGTTCTTTTGATTTATGTATAATTACTTGAACGATGATGTAGCATCTTCCCCGTGTGTGTGTGTGTGTGTGTGTGAATGAAGCTCTGCTGGATTCATGTGGCTGAGATTAAGGAGCACTAGTAAATAATGGTCTTGTCTCCGCAGGTTTCCCAGCGACGACGTGCGGACCCCGTGGCAGCGCGGCGGTGGCGGCGGCTCAAGGCCCCAGGTAGGCGACCCGGGGAAGAAGCAGCTACGTGGCGTACCCACAGAACGCAGGGCCAGGTAAACACTCTTTACCCCCTGTGTTCTGAGTGGCTGCTGCTTCCCCAGCTGAAAACACACTCATCACTCGAGATTGTGTCCTGTCTATCTCATCATGTGCCCTAATCCGTCTGTCATTTCACTCACTCCATCCAAAGACTAAATCTCTGCTATGTAGGGGTGTAAATGAGTTATTTTCCAAAATGCTATAAATCCATTTCAATAGTTTTTAGGAAAATTACCCACACATATTGTGAATATTCAAATTATCCTGTTAAGATATTTTATTGGTTCAGTTTGAATATGTTGAACAATGATTATTTAATCCCTCTGGGATTATTCGGGTCAATAATGACCTGAAGCGTTTAAAAAATTTTTTTCTTCATCTGAATGGTTCCGAAACTTGGTGACTTTAATGGTACTTGGTATATGAACACCCCAAAAAATTGGGGACAGGATTTGAAAAGTCTAAGTGGTTCGTAAAAAAATAGTCACACTCAGGACCTTCGGGATCAAAAATGACCCAGCATAGGAAATGAATGGGAAATTGGCAAAGATGTGAAAATACTGCAGTTTTTTTGTGCGTACAATCTACAAATCAGCAACGATCTTGAAAAAAAGCACACAACAGTGAAGGGTGAATCTATAAAACATCAAGAGTGCAAAACAGACACATCCACACACACACCTTTATACACAAACACACCAAAAAAATCTGATTATACATGTGTTTTGTATTTTTAAAAAGCTCAGTTTGTCCACGAGATGGCATCCATCTAATTTTAAAAATTGCTTTTATGAGGCCTAGGCTTGACTCCAAAATGAAATACAGCTTAATAAAATAAATAAATAATTTTTCTATTATATTCAATGGGGAAAAATTTTGTCATAATTATTGCATTAATACTAATTATATATTTGTTTTATTTTTGAAATTTTCTCAAAACACCAAAAAAGAAAAAGAAAAAATATTATAAAAAACAAGTAAAAAAAAATATGATTTTTTTTTTAAATATGAATTCAATTTTGACCCAATTTTGAAGGTCCTGAGTGTGACTGTTAAACAAAGAACCCCAGAGGGTTAATTAAACAACAATTTTGTTTATGATAAATTAAAAGTTAATTTTATTATTTTTTTCAAAACACTATAAATCCATAAATTTTTTTTTCAAAAGAGAACATGCAACATATATATCAGGGGCTTATACTAAAAATGTATATAAATTAAATTTAGTAACACAACCTGAAAAAAAGTAATGATAGTAATGTTATGTAAATTTATTTAGTAATACAGTCATTTTTAGTAAAGTGTCAAACCTGTAATAAGTAATACCAATTTGTCCACTATATATGAATGAAAAAACTAATTATTAAAAATGATCAATAATGATAACAATATTCAAAAGTAGGGATGGCCACCCCTCCAGCACATGCACACACACATGCATGTACAGTATAGGCTACATAGCATGTGAGCAAAGCGGAGCGGCATGACGCTTCAATATGCTGTAAGTGAAAAAAAAAACATAAAATAAACATAGGTTTCACAATTATGTTTAATAATATTATTTTACTTTTTTTCTTATTTCATCTGTGTTGAGTTGGGTTTATGGAAAGGGAACCGCATGAGATGAGTAAGATAGGATCAAAAGCTACCCAATATATCGGAACATTTTTGGAGTGGGTCAGACATGATTTTGACCAAGTTTTGTTTTGTAGACAGCCTGTCTTTAAAGTGAATTTCATTTCGTATAAATTGTATCTTCGTTTTAATTAATGTTTCATCAACAAATTGACTGGATTAATACATTAGAAGCAAATATAGCAAACAAAATCAGGACCCAAGAGGTGCGCGTCTCATAAATGAACCGAAACTTAGACACCACAGCTTACAGACTTAACATCTCAGAGATTTGTATACTTGATAACACATCATTGTTCTGCTTTCAGTTGGAGTTTATTGGCCTAGTAGAACTGCACTTAAGAGGAAATTGTCTTGGAGAATTGCTTTCACGAACGCATTCAATCCCTCATCTAAATTCTGCAGCGTTTCTCGAGAGTGTTTCAGAGATTCAGGTTTGGACCTGACAGACCGCAGGGCACACAGCTTTCTGGAGGCCCGTTTCCCTGGTGTGTCTCCGAATGATGTGCCTCGTCCTTTCCTGCTGAGACATCTCCCCGTGGATCTCTCTGTCCCTTTCAGAGTGGTCTCGGTGGAGGATCATGGGATGCTCTGTTGTGGTTCAAATGCGGATCGCCCCTTTCCTAATCATTAAGGCAGTGTGTCTTTCTGTTTTTGGTTCACCTCATCATGTGCAGCTTTCATCCCCTGTCTCTGATCTCCTCTTTCCCAGTGAGATGGTTGTGGTCGTCAGATTCTAACAGATCAGTGGAAAGTGATGAGTTTGCGCAGCAGATGGAGTGCAGTGGAGGCAGTTTCCTGTGCCCTGGTGTATTGTGGGAGTTTGCAGTGTTGAGCCATGTTCTCTTGAATAAGCAGTCCTGTGGCCAGCGGTTGCTGCATTTAACCCCTGTGTCCTACCGAATCTGCTGGTGTTGTTTTTTCTTATTTTTTTCCATCAGTACTGTTCTGGGGTTGTTCGGCCCAAATGGACCCGAAGAATTTAAATTATTATTTTTTTTTAAATCACAGCTTCCTCGGGAATGGTCGGAAATTTGGTGACTTTGTTGGTATTTGGTATTTGAACACCCAAAAAAATTGGGGACAGGATGGGAATAGTCTAAGTGGTTGGGAAAAAAATAGTCACACTTAGGGTGTTCGGGTCCAAATGGACCCGCATGGAAAATGAATGGGAAATTGGCAAAAATGTGAAAATACTGAGTTTTTTTGTGCGTACAATCCACAAATCAGCCACGATCTTGAAAAAAAACTCACAACAGTGAAGCGGTGAATCTATAAAACATCAAGAGTGCAAAACAGACACATCCAGACACACACAAAAACACACTTTTATACACAAACACACCAAAAAATTCAGATTATACATGTGTTTTGCAGTTTTAAAATGTTCAGTTTGTCCACCAGATGGCATCCATCTCATTTCAAAAATTGCTTTTATGAGGCCTAGGCTTGACTCTAAAATGAAATACAGCTTTAAAAAAAAATGATATATATTTTTTTAAATATTTTTTCTATTATGTTCAATGGGGGGAAATTTTGTCATAATTATTGCAATAATACTAATTATAATAAATTTTTTTATTTTTAAAATTTTCTCAAAACACCAAAAAAGAAAAGAAAAATATTATAAAAAAGTTAAAAAATAAAAAAAATCATGATTTTTTTTTAAAAATATGAATCCCGCCCATTTAAATATGAATCAGGTCTATTTGGACCCGAACACCTCGAGTGTGACTCTGAAACGAACAACCCCAGAGGGTTGAAACTAAATGCCAAATGGGTTGAGGTCTTTCGTTATTATTAATGGATAGAAGTTAGTTTTACGTTTCTGCTCTGCTGCAGTGGGCCGCCTGCCCGGGCATGAAGACGCTTCCTGTTTGGCAAAATACCTCACATTATCCAAGATCATTATCCATTTCATCCCAACAAGCTCTGTGAGCCTTGAAAAGCATCTCTGAGCGGGTTTGGCTCCTGTGTACGAGGTGAGATTAAACTTACAGGCCTGCATTAGCTCCTGCTGGACTGAATGTGATTTACATCCCCATAGAAAATTGGGGAGGATGGGAATGGGATGCTGTTTTTTGTTTGTTTTATCACATTAAAGCTAGGGTCCGTTTGGTTCAGAATTTGGGTTTGTGTGGTTGATATGGTTTTTTATTTTAGTTTGCATTTGGTTTGTTGCACTTATGTTCATGGCACACACACGCACACACTTTTGCAATTGTTGTTACCTTGCTACAGTGGTACAAAAAATAGTAGTACCAGATCCTTCTGCTCTTTGCTGTCTCCAATAGAGAAAAGTATACATTTATTTTATTGCTTTTATTGAATTCATTAAAAATTATATTTACATTTATTATAAAAAATGTATAGTATTATTTTGTAAACATGTAAACACGTTTTTACTAGTGACGGGCAACCATTAATCATCGATTAATCGCATTCGCAAAATAAAAGTTTTGTGTTTACATAATACATGTGTGTGTGCTGCGTATAATTATTTTTGAATATATAAATACACACACATGCATGTACATATTTTAAGAAAAGTGTGCTATTTATATATAAAATATTAATATAAATTATGTATAAATATGCATACAATATATACATGCACATATTTCTTAAATATATACAAGCATGTGTGTGTATTTTATATATACAAAAGAATTATATGCAGTACACACATGTATAATCTAAACACAAACTTTTATTTTAGATGCGATTAATCGCCCGGCACTTAATTTTTACACAACGTAATATTTATTTAAACGTATTGTGTATTAATTTTTTTTATTTTATCTGCATCATTTAATATTTATTTTAAAATACAGTGTAATGCATTTTTAAAAAAAATTATGTATTTTTTATCTGTAAAATGTAATATTTCTTTTTAAAAATGATTTAACATAAACAGAGGGTTTGCTTTAAGAGGACACAACAACAAACATTAAAACTTAGACTTAGAATCTGTCACCAAAAAAAGGTGCATGATGGGCGTCTTCCTGCTGTGTTCATCTACAAATCATAACTCTCGGTGTTAGAAAGCTTTGTGAACTGATCCGTCACTAATTTAGATATAATGTCCTGAATTTCTGAGGTTACTTTGTCATTCAACCAGAGAAAAGCACGAATAGAGACCTGAGAGTATGCCAGAAAATGGCTGAATAAATCATGTGTTAAAATTCATTAGCAAAGCCTTTCTGAGCACCAAAATGACAAGACATTAAATATGTATTATTTATTAAATGTCGGCACTTACGGAAAAGGGGGTATAGTGATGTTAATTAGCCAGCCGTTCGGTCAAAAAGGACTGTTTTGAATGGAAAGTGAAGACCAAATCCAGGCACAGGTTTTTTTCCCTTTCTGAACTGACTTAGGCGGAAATGAAGAGGCTAATTAACAGCTGCTCTGAGATTCAAAGCTGAATTTGGGGGCCAGATATGACAGAACTAACTGACATCCGCCATCAAGTGGCTTGTTCCAATGGCGGACACCAGGGATTTGAGTGTGTGTGTGTGTGTGTGTGGATAATCACACACTTGTTCACTGCTGCACTCTTAACCAGCTTAGCTCATGTAAGTGTCGGAGGACAGACACTAGCCTGTGTGTTTTACTTGTGAATGTGATCCGAAAGCTCTTAGACTGTTTGACGTGTGTGTGTTAGGAGAGAGGCAGTTTGAGGTCACTTCTGTGATCTGGTAAAGTGGAAACGAGGAGAGCCGTTATCCACTCAGAGCGAGCCGGCCCACTGTTGGCTGCAGGCTGGGAGAGAGAGAGAGAAAGGAAACACGCGATGACTTGAGTTATAACTCCGTAACAGGTCTTTCTGTTGTTCAGGAGAGAGCTGGTGAGAGTGAAAGTGAGGGGAGAGGGGTAATTATCGTCAGAAATGAGGCTTAGCGAACCATTCGCACTGCTGGGCCGCTGATCTGGTCGCCACGGGAATGCCGAACCCACTCATTTGCTTTGCAGATGAGTAATTACATCCAATTAGACTACTGAGAAAGTGAAAAAGAGAAACAAATGGAAGAAGGGGTCTTTTGTTTCACACTGATAGCGGGAATATTAATAATTGGGCTGAAGATAAGATGGACAGTGATACTGTAACTAGGAGCGGAGTCGAAGTCTTCAGCAGTTCACACCTGAGAGCTTCACCTTCTTCCAAGTCATTTCACTCGCGGCCATCTTTGAAACACATTGGCGATGCAAGTGCAGCTCCTATTCTTTGAATGGGGAACTCCATATTCCCCAAAACTTAAATTCGCGTATTTGAAATCACCAATGAATTCTGACAACAACTGTCATTAAAAAAAACATTTTTTTCAAAAAACACATTCAAAAAACCCATAGACTTTAGAGCTGAGGGAAGCGGAAGTGCTAAAATGCTAATTCACTTCCGCTTTGGCCTACAGAGTGACGTCGTAACTTCGCCGCTTCTATGCGGCGATCGACACTTTCTTTAGAAGGCGGGACTCATTTCGCCACATTGACTGTTGCACTTTCTCACATTTATAAAGTAAATATGTGTTATATATTAAATAAAAAGTATTTAAAAATATGTGTAATCTATTTAATTAGTTACATTACTTTTTTTATTTTTTATTACACAGTATTGTTTTATTTATTTGATTTATAATCGGTATTTTTTATTACACATTAACATTGCATTTTCATTACTCAAGTTTTCTTTATTAAGAAAATGTGCAATGGTAATTGAAAGCGATTTTTGAATTGCACACATGGTGAAACATTACTGACTGGTTCGATAAATTTTAAATCTAACAGGAAATTTCATTTTGGAAATGTCAACAATAACCCATTATGGGATGTCAGACTCTGCAAGGGCCCTGTTTTCATGTACGAGTTAAACAAATCATGTAGAGATACAGTTTGAAAACAATTATTTGTTTTGTAACCCTGCTTTCAAATTGTTCACTTGTATAAATAAAGAGTCTGTTTTCCTTTTCTTAAAGAACATCAAGCAATACGTAACTGAACCAAGACATGTGGGAA